>BGNK01006051.1:0-22541 GCA_003297005.1 Symbiodinium sp. clade A Y106
TTGCAATTGTCTTCGACAGCTTTTGTGAGTTGGAGCGTCTACTTATCGACTTCTGAATTCTGATGCTTCAGATGTCTGTTGTGTAGTTTCTGTTTGAAATGTAGAATATGTTCTGCCAAACTTTAGCGTCCGTATGTAGCTCAACAGTTGTCTAGTACTTGTAAAAGTATATGACGCTGTAAATCAAACTATAGTGGAAATGTGAAACTCAACTGTATGTAGTTGATAAACTTTTTATAGCTCANTTTTTATAGCTCAATGTTATGGGATTCTTTGGGTGGGTGGGTGTTATATCAAACTCTTAAAACCACCTGTGCATACCACTGCTCGATCCGGAGCTGCTGAACCCTAAACCCTAAACCCTTCCTAAACCCTAAACCCTAAACCCATGCACTTTGCAAAGACGCCGATGCGCGAGGCCGAGTTTTTGGAGCCCCGGGGCCTATCGATGACCGCCTACGCTGCTGCAAAGCTGGTCTTTGGTGATGACAGGCAAGACAGCTAGGGTTTAGGGCTTAGGGCTTAGGGTTTAGGGGGGCTGGAGCTTTTCGGTGGGTGTCTGTGTTGAAAGGGGGGGGCTGAGGTTGAGGAATTAGGGTTTGGGCTCTGGTTTGGGGTGTAACTATCTTGGCAGTAAGAGGAGGAGGTAGTAGCGATCGCCGCCAGACCTAAACCGTAGTTAAACCCTAGGCCCTAGGCCTTAAACCCTAACCCCTAAGCGCCTAAACCCCAAAACCCTAAACCCCTGAGGCTACTTGTCCCCCTGGCTACCGCCAGCGTCCGGCAAGCCCCGCGATTCGGTGCCACGGACGTGGCCAAAGCATGCTGGGCATTTGCACCTCGGAGTGTTCAGGGTCTTGGGCTTAGGGGCTTTGGGTTTAGGGGGCTAGGGTGCAGGGTTTAGGGTTTAGGGGTTTAGGGCTCAGGGGTTTAGGGCTTGGGGCTTTGGGTTTAGGGCTTACGGGCTTTGGGGTTTCAGGGTCTAGGGCTTAAGGACTTTGGGGTTTACGCTTAAGGTTTCGCTTTTTCTGATACGGGGAGCTTCTTTCATGTTTTTGGCGGGGGTGACGAAGTGCTGCACGCCCTTGGTTCTAAGTTTAAGCAGGGTCCAAGGTTCCTAAACCCTGCCCCTAACCAAAGAACTTACGGTTCTAAGGACTGGTATAAGGAAATCAGACGAAGGAGCCTGTAAGTGTGAGCTTTATAGGGAACTCTAAAGGTCCTCTACTGCCCCTAAACCGGTTTCTCGAAGCCCTAAACCCCAAACCCTAAACTGAACCGCAATGCGCGCAAGTCAAAGGCGAAGCTGCGCTTCGTGCAAGAGCCTTCGGCACGAAGCTTCTGGCAAGCCATGGAGCCTTGTCTTTAGGTGTCAGCGTTCGGGGTTTGGGGTTTAAGCAAAGCAGTACTTGGAGGTTCATGGGTAGTTCGAAGTGGGCTTGTATGTAGGACAACGATAGTTTAACCCACAATACGGGACGTATAGTCCCACTTATAACTGCCCATGAACCTCCACGTATAGCGGCCTGAATACGGTTTGTTGCTCCTTTATGGTATAATTATAAGAGGTAGTTATTGAGGCTTCGAGAGTACTTGGTTTCTTCAAGGGTTCTCTTCGGGATTTGGGTGTTGGGGCTTTGATTTTCGGGCCTTAATAAGCGGTGAGAATCAGAATCGGGACGATACGGGGATACTCTTGCTAACTATCCCGACCCCTGCAATACTAGGTTTCCATCGTGGTTCTTTCGTGATTCTATAGGGTTTTATGGGGTCGCATTTTCCTGAACGGTTTCGAAAAGGGTGACTGCAAGAGTTTCTTTGAGGATACCCAGAAAGGTTTCTGCAAGGCCCTTTTGAGAGTTATTACAAAGGTTTCGAGTGGGGCATTTAAAACGGCTGCTTCCCGCTGAGGTGTGTGGGTGTAGGCTCATGTATTTAAGGGTTAGGCTTTCGCATACGACTCACTGCTTTCCGGCTTTCTGTAGGGTGTGGAACTAACAGGGTTTGGGCTTGGGTGTGGTACGTAGATGCACGGCGCTTAACTGTTAAGCCCTAAACCAGGCCTTGTAGAAGCGGAAACGGGATACAGCCAAGTTGAACCCTCAACCCTGGAACCTTAAAGTCCAGATCCCAAACCCTACCCTGAAGCCCTAGACCCGTAAACCCTAGACCCTGATCAAGCCCCAAACCCCAGACCTAATGCCAAACCTTAGACCTCTGAATACTACACCCCAAAACCCTAACTTTACAGCTCTATGAACCAAAAGCGAACCCGCCTTCAAACCCTTGGAAGACCCTGTGTAGATCTCTTCAGAAACTCCACTCTCTCCTTGCACTTCCGTTCCCGGAATCTCTGCGAAAGGCGGAGCCTGCGTCACGAAACATACCGGGAGCTCGCTTTGCGGCCCGGCGCTGTAATCTAGTGTTTCTATCAGGGTTTAGTGCTTAGGGGTTTTATAGTTTAGGGCGTAGGGGTTCTATGGTCGAAACCTTAAAGTTGGAAGATAGGTTAATGATGATTAGTGCTTGGAGTTTCGGGTTTTTCAGTTTCTTCAGAACCGCGTGGTGCAGGAATGTTTTGTAATCTAGAGAAGGATAGAAGGTTCTTTTTTGGGTTGCAGAAGTATACTAGTGAGTATCGGATCTTAGAGTGCTTGGGCCATAACACCTAATCCCGTCTTAATCCTTAAACCTCGAACCCGCAGCCCTGAAACCTTAAACCCAAAGCCCTGAAGCCTAAATCTGAGAACTTAAAGCTTAAATCCTAAACCCTAAACCCCTAAACCCTAAAGCCTAAATCCTGAACCCCAAAGCCTCAGGTGGACGTGTCCATGATCTGCTGGGCTTTTGCTGCGACCGACCAAGTCTCTCCGGCCGTCTTCGAGGCGTGGGTTTAGGGTTTAGGGTTCGTTGCCAAAGGTGCCTGACTATGCGGCAATATTGCGTGGTTGCCAAAATTATGGTCCCTTTTTGGGTGCCTAATGTACGGCACCTAATATTTAGGGTACCCAAAAAGGGGCCATAATTTTGACAACTACCCAATTAGATCAAGGCTTTGGGGTATCTTTTTTATACTGTAAATATAATAAGGACCCTCCCCCCAAAAAAAGTATTGGAAATCATGTAGGCCCCGTATAGTACGGGTTCCCAATTGTCTTTACAGGGCTTACAAGTGCTCTATACACGCGGTCTATGGGGGTTTAGAGGCCCTGGGTTCCCTGTTAAACCCACACCAGGTCCCTATTCGTGTTAGTAGGTTTAGGGTTTAGGGACCTTAGTTTAAGAGTTCAGTGTTGCGGTTCGTTGTCAGGTTGTGCTGCTGCTGCTGCTGCTGCTGCTGTGCTGCTTGTGCCACTAATACCCTAAACCCTAAACTATGACTACAGGCACATTGGCATCATCGAAATGCCCTTGTAGTTTCTGGGCTTAAACTGCAGTTCGACTTTGCCATTCCTTGGGGTTGCTTTGTAATGGTACATGTACAAAGCAGTATACAAACATCACAAATCCACATTCTAATCATATAATAAGGCCAGTATGTTAGGGTTATGTGCCAGTCTAGCCAGCAGCACATGCTCTCCCAACTATTGCTGACATGTCTGATTGCTGATGGTAGTGCTGTGCTGTTCTACTGTTGGCCTCTGTTGCTTTCGAGCTCACAGCTGCTTTTGTGACTTTTGCTAATCCCTGGATACGACATACGTATGCTCGAAGGGGCCGGAAGCCCTTATACCCCCTTATTAGCAAGATGAGATGGGCAGACGGCTCTGGATCCTGCAGCAGGGAACTACTACCACTCCGCTTCAGCGGAGTTTGGTCCTGTCCATACTTGCAGGTGGGGTCTTGTACTTATCTAGGTGGCTTTGGAGGAACCAAACCACGAATAAGTTGAACGATTCAATATCCTGGGTCGAGCTCAGAGTTGTTGCTTTTGTGTGTGTGTGTGTGTTTTATTGGCAGGGCTTTCTACAGAGGGCAGCAATGTTCAACAGTTGGGCTGGCATTTACATATGCGTTGAAGCAGTGCTGCTGCAGTGTAAGAGTTATTCCAGAATTGCAACTTTCGAACTTTCGTTGAGATCCTCGAGCATGCATGTGCAGCGTAAAAACGAGCTTCAGTCAGATAAGCCCCTCCCGAGGCAGCCTCACTGGAGACACGTTCGATCGTGCACGAGCTGCCACCACGAAGCCTAGCAGGCCGGATGTATGGTAGTAGTCGCCGGCGTAGTCGTAGGAGTAATAGTAGTAGTAGTCGTCGTCGTAGTAGTAGTAGTGGTAGGAGTAGTACTACTACTGCTACTACTACTACTACTACTGCTACTACAACTACTCCTACTCCTACTCCAACTGCTCCTACTACTACTACTACTACTACTACTACTGCGACTATGACGACGACGATTATTATTATTATTACTACTACTACTACCACTACCACTACCACTACTACCACTACTACTACTCTACTACTACTGCTACTACTACTACTTCTACTACTGCTACTACTACTATTACTACTACTACTACTACTACTACTACTACTACTACTACTTCTACTATTACTACTACTACTACTACTACTACGACTACTACTACTACTACTGCTACTACTACTTCTACTACTGCTACTACTACTATTACTACTACTACTACTTCTACTACTACTACTACTGCTTCTGCTACTGCTACTGCTACTGCTACTACTACTACTACTACTTCTTCTACTACTACTACTACTACTTGTCCTTGTTGTGGGCAATGCAGTTGTTTGTGCACCAGCCGTTGTTTTCTTTCCAATGTTACTTGCTGAGGTTTCACGGCTGCTCAGCTAGGCAGCTAGACTTAGACCCGAGCAAGAGCGACATTGAATCAGCCCGCGGTCAAGTTCACTCGACTCTGACCTAAGAGCCCAAAACATGCCAAGTCCGAGCTCGAAACCTGAAGATGCATTAGAGCAATCTGACACCCGAAAGTATGCCAGGAGTGGCATGGGCTTTTGCCCGGGCCCGACATCACGACCCTGGTATCTACCAGCTGTTAGCTCGGCGTTCTGGCGAGGTGGGAGACTTGAACTTCTCACTTTAGGGCTTAGGGCCTTGGGGAGCATTTCAGGGTTTAGGGAATAGGTTTGCAGTTTTATGAACACGAACCCTGTCAGGGCTTGTTTGGTGCTTTTCTGCTTGTGGATGTTGTGGTTTCCGCAAGAGCAGGCATGTAATCTAGGGGCCTTAGTAACAATTACAATAGGGTTTAGGGGCCCACTATACTATAATTATCATAATGAGTCCCCAAAATAGTATTGGTAATTATTAAGGCCCCTATATTAGCTGGACAGCGGTCTGCCGTCCTTCGGCTGCAGATGAGATGCCCAGCTAAGCCTGGAATTCTTTTAGGGTTTCTCGAGAAGTAGAAAAATATAGGCATGTGACGGAAGTCTCGTGACTTATTCGACACAGGTTCGCATCGCTATTGTCGGCTGCTTCACTTTGTTTTTCTTTGTCATTTAATTTGAGATGCTCGATTCATCCATATTGCTCGGAGTCTGGCTGGTCACAAGCCGACACTCTCATGATGCGCGTCATGATGATACTGCTTTGTGTATTGGTTGTTCACGTTCGGAGGGGGCAGGTGGTGATGATGATGCTGATGACGACGACGCTGCTGGGGAGGCGAGGATTGTCATTCTCGTTCTCAGACCAGGAAGTTTTTAAGTTGAATGGCACTGTCATATTCAACTGCCTCCTTAAAGTCTTCAGATTTGTACTTGCGATTCTTAGATATCGTTAGACGGTTCAATTTTCTGACACATAGCTTACTGCTGGCCTGTGTGTTAAGGTTTTAACTTTGACAAGCATTCGCGATGTCATTTCGCGTTACAGCCAATAACTATCGTTTGCTATGTTTGATGTATAACAGTGCGACCCTTCAAATCAAAGCTTCAAGACCATTGTGATCATTTTTTTCCGGGGAGATGATTATCTTGGGTTCTGCAACTCCGACGTCCATACATACTCTAAACCCCAAAGCACCAGACCCTGGACCCCAAAAGCTCCTAATCAAGACCCGCGAACCCTGAACCCCGGCCCCGAAAGGTTGTGTGAGTGTGAGAACAAACAGGTCCTGTCCGAGTTTACTGCCCACGATGCCGCTTCCTTCTGCTGGGCAGTCACCTCAGTGGATCTACGGGGTGGGCTTCCTCATATCCGTATCTTAACCTACCATGACCCACAGCAGTGTAGGCTCTTCTTCTCGCAATACCATAGAGACCCGGACACCCTAAACCTTAATTAAGGCCCTAAGCCCTAAATCCTGAGGCAGAGTTTAAGCAGCTTCGGTTTCAGGCGGAGCTTTGGGTTTGGGGGTGCCGGCTTTGGGATCTGAGTTGACACTGCACGGTCTATGAAGATTTTACCCTGCCTCCACATGTACTTTTGATGTCCTTAGCAGTTGTCTTACGCACGACCAACCTGGGCTCAAAGTCCCCAGAGTGAAAAGGTGCTCCAGGGTTGACTTAGTGGTAGCTAACCTGCGTGTTGCTGTAACCTGCGAAACTTCAGGTTATCAGCGTAGTTAGCTCGTAGCAATGGACATAGTGCCGTGCCACGCAGCTTTGGATGGCACTGATGGTCACAGGAATGAGGCAGCAGCTAATCAATATTTTCTGCAACTTCTTCAAGAGAATAGGCAGGTGAACTTCTTCATTCAGGACCCGAGAATGCAAGAAGCCCTTGAGCTTCGGGCGGAGCGACGTCATGCATTCGTGCTGGACAATGTGTATGCCGAGGCATCCTCGTATATCTCCCGTCTCGAGTCGACTGCAGACGCAAAACATCGTCAACAATTCTCCTTCATCACAGAGTCGACTGAGGTGCTAGTCGGACAACTCAACAACGAGAACAGGGTTTTCAGGCAGATCGCCGAAGCCGAACATCGAGCAGCACAAAGTTTACCGACGCAGCTAACACGCAGGGACCAGGAATGCCGTGATGAAAGATCTATGGCCATGCAGCTTGGTGCACAACATTCCGAAGTCGAGGCGCTTGCAGATTTTACCCTGCCTCCACTCAAAGTCCCCAGAGTGAAAAGGTGCTCCAGGGTTGACTTAGCGGTAGCTAACCTGCGTGTTGCTGTAACCTGCGAAACTTCAGTCTAGGGCTGGGGTCTAGCTGGACTTGCTAGGACCAACTTGTTTTGGTAGAGTCACTTCAGGGTTGGTTTAGGGTTTAGGTTTAGGGTTTCACGTTCATTACGACATTACAGTAGATATGAGGACCCTACGAAAAGCTAGCTTCTAGAAGCTCAATGTCGCATGTCTGCCAAAGCAGGCAGAGTCGGAAGCCTCCTAGGAAGTTTATGGCAAAGTTTCAGAGTTGAGGGTTTCGGGATGTTTCGGGCCGATTTCGCTAAGTTTGGGGGGGTTTTGGGCAGCCCTTTCTGCAAGATCAGCGGCACCCGGAACACATGCAACACAATGATGCTACTTTCCACCCGCAGAGCTGCAAACCTTATTCGAACCCTGACCCTTTAGGGCTTAGAGGGTCTTGGAGGCTGGGAGGTTTCTGAGTTTAGAGGTGCAGAAATGGAAGGTTTAGTACTTTCAGTGCTTAGGGGGGCTGTGTTACTCTGAACTGCAAGTCCCAGACCCCTGCCAGCCGACAGCCCTGCGCTGTGATGCCCTGACCCGGGACGTAGGGCTCGGGGTGCAGTACCCTGATGTAGGAGCCTGATTAAGAAACCTTGGGCCTTTATTAGGGTTCCTTATATGAATCCTACTATTTTGGGATTATAGGCCCAGGGTTTCCTTAATCAAGTTCCTACATTAGCCTGATTCGAAACCCTCAAACCCCTTTCAGGGCTTCGCTACGGCAGAAATGCCGCACACGCATCTCTTCGAACAGCTGGCGTTGCACCTCAATCAGCCCGGTGAGCGCAACGCATCCTGGCTTTTACTGATCTAGTTGAGTTTCTCTGAGAAGCCCAAGCAAACAACTCAAGACTGAAATCGAGGGTTTAAGGCCTACACGGGCCTGGCTTTAGGTTTTAGGGGTTTAGTTTCGAGGAGTTTCGGGTTTAGGGGGTCAGGATACAAGTTTCGGATGCAGCAGAAGTAGGCACAATGCAGCCAAACGAATCGCTGTGGCAGCAAAAATCAGAAAAGGCCTGGGCCCCAGCACAGGGGGTCGAGTTGCATACCGACACAAAGCATCCCAGCCGGAACTTGAGCCGCAAGGGCACCGAACGGAAATCGTTGAACCCTTGAGCAAACTCATGGTACCTGAAGGCCCCAAGCAGGTTTAGGGTTTAGGGTTGAAGAGCCTTCTAAGGCGAGCGCCCTGAGACGCTTAAGCGCCGCCCTGGCTGCCGAGCTGTGTTGGGCTTTTGCGGCCGCCTCGATCCAGGTACGGCCATTTCTTGACGGCTTTGGAGCTTCCTGGGTTTAGTGTTCAGGGTTTCATTAGGGCTTTAAGGTTTAGGGCTTCAGGTTTTGTAGGCTCTTCTAGCGATGTATAAGGTCTTATCGACTCAGGGCTCAGCATCTATGTCCCAGCGCCTGAGCGCTTAAAGAAAGGCGAGAGGCATAATCCGTCTTTACCTTGGGGATCAAATGACCCGTAGAAGTAGGCGCCCTATAATCTGAATCCCCAATCCCTAAACCCTTCAGTTCGTCCTTTAAGTTAGTCAGCAAGGGGATGTTCAGCTTCGAGGGTTGATTGTTGGGGCATCTTGTCGTCTAGTCTTCAGGGCTTCAGACCGAGAAACCATATCTTCGGGTTCCTTATGCCGTTCATCATAGAAATCTTGAGACGGTAGGATTTTCAGGTTTATGTAGAATAAAGTCTTTGGAACACAGTTCTCTTGTTTGTCTTCTGGTTTCACTGGTGTCCTTTGGTCCTGCTAGGGATTGCAAATTCTTGGCTTTTAATCGTTCACGGTACAGGGTGAGACCTGATGGTAGCATTCGCTTGGTAGCGTGCCGGCCTAGTAAAGTATTGATGCTGGTCTTGCTATGGGTAATGCAACCATTGGTTAGTACTTAGCCGGCTACAGGTACTTGCTTAAGTCGTGCCCGGTTTGTTTGATTGCTTGCAAGCCTTCGGGGAAAGGATTCTTGGAAGTCGTGCCTTTCAAGCCCCTACATGGTGATTCGCCCCATCCCACATACAGACCTAAAGACCTCGATGTTCTATGTTTGGCTGCGTTTAGATGGGGTTTGTGCTGTGGCGGGTGGAGGGGCCAAACGTTCAAGCGGTGTGTCGTGCTTGCGTTCAGATGGTGTTTCACTGGTTCGCAGCGGCCACTCGATGCCAGTACTCTGGAATGTCAAAGGCGATGTGTTGAGTACTTTCCCAGCGTCTACTTGGGGACTAACTTTTGCCAAGACGGTGCGGTCGGCCTCTAGTTGGGGATTCGTGGCCGGTTTAAAACATGGCACTGGCTGCGAATGAAGTTTTGCACAAGTTTTACTGGGTACGAATCCCTGTAGTACATGGGGTTTGTTTGGATCCGATTCAATGTCTTGCTAAATCTCCAAAAGTTGATCCGATGGAATATCTCTCTGGCCGGTTNCTGGGTACGAATCCCTGTAGTACATGGGGTTTGTTTGGATCCGATTCAATGTCTTGCTAAATCTCCAAAAGTTGATCCGATGGAATATCTCTCTGGCCGGTTCGTGCTGCAACGGGTTGGCGCCTTTGCGGTACTAAGCTTTGGGGTCTAAGTAGTCGTCTACTTGCTGGTGAAACTATTTGTAGATGGTGTCCCTGCACGATGGCGCCCAAAAAAATGCGCACCGATGCGACGATCAAACGCTTGTCACGGACTTCAGTCTTCGGTGGGCTTCGGGCCACATATGAGGGGTCCGNTAGATGGTGTCCCTGCACGATGGCGCCCAAAAAAATGCGCACCGATGCGACGATCAAACGCTTGTCACGGACTTCAGTCTTCGGTGGGCTTCGGGCCACATATGAGGGGTCCGGCTTCCGCGCGGCTTACGCAGACCTTACGCGGTGCTTACGCGGCTGCACCATTATACAACATAAAATTTGGTGGTAGTAGTAGTAGTCGTCGTCGTAGTAGTAGTAGTCGTAGTAGTAGTAGTAGTAGCAGTAGCAGTAGCAGTAGCAGTAGCAGTAGTAGTAGTAGTAGTAGTAGTAGTAGTAGTAGTAGTAGTAGTAGTGGTAGTAGTAGTAGTAGTTGGCTTGAAAGTGTATGTCGTTAGGAGGTTCTGGACAGCGTCTACATGGGGATTACCGTTGTTGACACACACGCAGACCATGCGTCGGGGACTAGTATAACCAACATCCAATGCACTACCTTTGGGGGGCTGTGCCCAATCGCTGTTTGTGCCCACCTAAAACCATGCGTTCACTTGGGGCTTCACTGCGAAATGTGCTCGCTGTCTGTATCTATTTATGACTTATCACCAGAGAAGGGCTTGATTTAGTCCATNAAACCATGCGTTCACTTGGGGCTTCACTGCGAAATGTGCTCGCTGTCTGTATCTATTTATGACTTATCACCAGAGAAGGGCTTGATTTAGTCCATTGTTTCGGGTATAATTTGAATCCGCTGCACATGCGTTTAGATGGGGGAAGAGCGAAAGGCATGACTTAGGCGTGACTTTCGTTATGCTGCGTTTAGATGGGGGAAAGCCGCCAGGCATGACATGGGCGTGACATAAGCGTTTGCNTGCGTTTAGATGGGGGAAGAGCGAAAGGCATGACTTAGGCGTGACTTTCGTTATGCTGCGTTTAGATGGGGGAAAGCCGCCAGGCATGACATGGGCGTGACATAAGCGTTTGCCTGTAGCATTTCGAACATGACGGTCAGTGCTCATTCGCCATTCTATAACAATATACTGGAATACTAGGTTATATTCGGATAGTGCATTGCTACCATGTACTATTTTATATACTCGAATGTGCCATATCATCTTTGCTTCTCTACCAGCTGCTGTTGTAACTATTACAGTAAAGCCCATAAAGTTGGAAACCGGATTAAGGCCAAAATATTGCTGGGATTCCCTATACATTACTCTTAAGGATACAAAACCCTAAGCCCTCCAACTTTTGGGCTTTTACTGTACTGTTGCCAGAAGCCTCAGCTCACCGACTCTGAGCCCAAAAGCCGAGACACCCGAAACCATGCCCTTGCAAAAGCGACGTTCGGGTTTAGTAAACTCTCTTCAGGGTTCAGGGGTTTGGAGGTTTAGGGCCTGGCGCGGCCATTTCTGCCCTACCGATTTCGCTGTGCTTGCCAGCATTCATTGACCTGCAAACTTAGGGCGGACCTTTTTTCAGCCTTGATTTTCTAGGAAGCTCCGACTTTCTGCTNCCTGGCGCGGCCATTTCTGCCCTACCGATTTCGCTGTGCTTGCCAGCATTCATTGACCTGCAAACTTAGGGCGGACCTTTTTTCAGCCTTGATTTTCTAGGAAGCTCCGACTTTCTGCTTCAAACACAGGAAGTTTCCTTCAGATGCCATCGCAAAAAGAGCCGATACAAGTACTCTACCAAGGCGGGGTCGACTTTAATCTCGCCGTCAGGGGCCGAAACTCGCAGTGTGGACGCCAGGTATGACGTCTTGCATTATGCTCGTGTACAACAGCTGGCACCCACTGTGCGGCAGTTGCAAGGCATCTCCTATTGAAGGATATAGTGCTTACTTTCTTATCAAACATTTGTCACCTGTCACCTAGACAACAGCCACGAAAGCGATTGCTGCACTGAGTCTACGCTGTTTAGGTGGCGTCCGCATCGTCTGCCAAGGCTTGGGAACAACAGGTATTGAACGGGCTTGTCAGCAGCCCCACTCCCAGACAACAATCGCATGAAAACGCAAGACTGCAAAACAAGCAGCATTGACTTAGATAAGGTACAACAAGTGGGTAAACATGTGTGCTATTATCCCTGCCCCCACCCCCCCCACCCCCCCAGCGAGTAAGAAATTGAAGCTGGGAATGTGACTTGGGCAGCGGCATACAGGGTTTTTTGGGTAGGTCAATTGTGGCCGCGTCTAGGTTTAAGACCTATGCTGGATATTTTGGTATGGTTGCCCTGACAACTTGGGTTGGTGAATCAAAATCTACATGCTTCTTCGGGTTAGAGTTGCAAGTTTGGGATTTAGGCTGTATCGTTCCGGGTCTAGGGCGTAGGGCTTGATTGGCAAGCACACATTATGGGCCCATACTCGGGGCCCATGGTTTCAACCGTTGACTCAGTTAATTCGCTCCAGAAATCCTGAAGAAACCCTAAACCCTGAACCCTAAAACCCTGAACCCTCAAAACCCCTCCAGACCAGGGCTGCTTGGCTGGCCGAGTCTCTTCAGTTGTCGCAGCAATCGCAGCTGGCACAGGCCGCCTCTCCATGGAAGGCTCTTGGGGGGTGGGGATTTCGGGTCCAGCATCTAGGGTGGTTTGGGGTTTAGGGCTGAGGGTTTAAATTTAGGGTTCAGGGTATTTTGGGGTCTTGGGTGGAGGGTTTAGGGTTTGGGGTTTAGGGTTGAGGGTTTAAATTTAGGGTTCAGGGTATTTTGGGGTCTTGGGTGGAGGGTTTAGGGTGGTTTGGGGTTTAGGGTTGAGGGTTTGTATTTAGGGTTGGTGGAGGGTTTAGGGTGGTTTGGGGTTCAGGGTTGAAGGTTTAGGGTGGTTTAGGGTTGCAGGTTTAGGGAATCGGATTTTCAGTGGCATGACGGTCGCCCTGAATGGTTGTGTAAAAACATTACCGACAACTAATTTTAAGAGTTCTGGAATGGCTCTCACGTTATGTTTCGGCACGGTTCTTGTGGGGCCGTGGGGCGAGCTCGGTTTTGCAAGCTGCCGAAAGCTTCTATCGTGCCCTCGCCCTTGACTCTGAAACAAAAACAGGCATCCTTATGGGAACCGTACAGCCCCCGTGTAGAGCTAATAATGGTTGGGTCGTTGGATCCTTATAGGGTAATATGGACGCCTCAACAATTGCCAACATAATTCCACAGGATTCCTCATAATATGCCATAGTATAGTATATGCCAAATCTCGATTCTACGTAGGCCGTTGTCTTAAGAGGGTCCATCCCCGGAGAGGCCGAGCTGAACAGAGCCCGCAGTTTCAACGCCAGCTCTACAGCACAGCGAAGAGGCATCCCGGATCACAGGTTGAGGGTTTAGGGTTCAGGGTTAGGGCCCCGTCGGAGCTTGTTTGTTTTCAACAGCCGTTTGCAGATTCAAGGGGGTGAGTTTAAAGTTAGCTGAGAGCTGTTGGAAGGCTTAACCTCGGAACTCTAAACCCATTTCTTATTCCGTAACGTTTAGCTGAACCCCGAACCTCTCAACCCGAAACACCGAAGCCCTAAACCGAAAAGCCCTAAAAGCTCTAAACCCAGAAATCCTAAACCCTATAAACCCCTAAAGCTCTGAGGTATGTGCTCCAAGTTGGAAGACCTCTGGTCTTGTTCTTGGTGCAACTTTTGCTGTCTGGCTGGCCACTGCTGCCACTCCTGACCCGGCTGAACTTTCAGGCCGGGGCACTTTAGAGTTTAGGGTTTGGGGTTTGGGGTTTAGGGTTTGGGGTTTAGGGTTTAGGGTTTGGGGTTTGGGGGTTGAAGTTTCTGGATGTAAGGTGTAGGGGTTTAGGGTTTTGGGGTTAGGGTCTTCAGCGGTTAGGAGTTTAGGGTTCTGGGGTTTCGGGG
Organism: Symbiodinium sp. clade A Y106; assembly: GCA_003297005.1. Classification (NCBI taxonomy): domain Eukaryota; class Dinophyceae; order Suessiales; family Symbiodiniaceae; genus Symbiodinium; species Symbiodinium sp. clade A. Next base: position 13,669 of record BGNK01006051.1, read on the forward strand.
TTGAAGTTTCTGGACATAAGGTGCAGGGGTTTAGGGTTTAGAAGTGTGTAGGATGGAATGAACGGTTCTCGCACTGCACAGATGCGCTCTCACAAATCACAAGGATGTACATGGATACATCAATGGACAAGCAGACACGCATGACCATCGGCCACGTTGGCAGGTAGACAGCATGAATGATACGCGGGAAGTCGTCGCGCGCACGCAGACAAGCAAGCACTCGAAGCCCCAGACCCTCGAATGTACTACCTTCCGTTGGATAACTTTCTGTATGGTTTCGATCCTATAACAAGAACTAAGATAACCCAGTACTCCAAGTATAGGGTCTGGGCAATGACACATGATTGGGTCGTAGGGTGTGGGTTTGGGGTGGACAGCTTGAAGCTCCTCGTCCCTTATAAACCCTTGAGTCTGTCACCCTCAACCCGAGCTAATTAAGCCTAAACCTTAAATCCCACAACCCCTAAACCCAAAACCCCAGATGTACCCTTGTGGTAGAGCCCTGAGAGAAGCCCTGTAAGGCCAAAATTCCCGAAGAAGAGCCTTGAGCCTTCATCAAGCCTCTAAAGAGCCTTTGAAGAAACCATTTTTGCAAGCCCTCCCTAAACCCTAAACCGAAACCACTTGCAGCATCCAAAGCCCTGCAGGATACATCCGCGAAGTCTCCTCTGGTCGGATCCAAAGCGGTCCTGGTGCGAATCTGGGCTTTGGAGGTCATACTTTAATACTTTTTCTTAAAGGAACCATTATGAAATGAAAGTTTCTACTTTTTCTTACAGGAGCCATTATGAAATAAAAGTTTCTACTTTTTTCTCCCTGGTTACTTAAAATCCCAGGAATGGCGAGCAGACTAGCGCAGCGTGCCGGCAGTTGCCAAGGACGGGCGAGCAAATACTTAGGCTTACGGCGCTTAAGTGAGCCAGGTGTGCGTTTCAGGGTCCGTTTTCGGGAAGAAGGTTTTAGGCCTTGTAGGGCTTCGGGTTCAGGGTTTTCGGTTTCGGGTTGAGGGTTCAGGGATTAGGGTCTTGGCATTGCAGAGTTTAAGATTTAGGGTTTAGCGCTATCAAATAGTATATCATCAATGGCTCGTGTGAGGTGAGATGCGGGTAAGTGGGGGGGAATCCCAAGGGACAGTGAGGGTTCGTGCTTACAGGATTCGCAATCCTGCGTACCTTTGCCCCACGTTTTGAGACCCTTCAAACTAGGCTTGCTTCAAGGTGCAGGCCTATGGTGGCCTACTGAAATGAACCCTTAGGCCTTAGCAGTCCTGGCATTAGGGTCCTTACTCTAGGGACACCTACTTGAATCCCAAAGCCGTAATACCAAGACAATTTCAAGAAGTGCTAAGTGCATCAGATTGCAGTGGCTTTTCCGATGCTATGCACGTATGGCAGCAGCACGACATGTGCAATCTCAGTCTATAAGCCTTTATATAAACCCTAAACACCTCAACCCCTGGACCCTAAACCCTAAAGCTTAAAACCCTAAACCCCTAAACCCCTAAACCCTAAACCCCTAAACCCTACACCCCTAAACCCTAAACACATCAACCCCTGGACGAACTCACTCACTAATAAGACCCCCAAACCTTTGGTTCTTGAGTTTCAGGGTTTCGCGATTTGGGGTCTGGGGCTTTGGGGTTCTGAGTTCAGGGTTTAGGTGCAGGAGAGATGAACAAATCCCTAAACCCTGTTGAGGAATCATATGGAGAAGCCACGGTACTGTGCTCTAAAGAGCATGGGGAGAGTTATATTCCCACTTGCTGACGAGTGTAATCCGACATATCCTGCACCCCGAAGCTCACACCCTCAAAAGGCGCACGTAAAAAAAAAAAAACATGAACTCCTTAATATAGGGCCTCAATAATTACCTATACTATTCTGGGGGTTCCTTATTATAAGTATAGTATAATGGGCCCCAAAACACGATTCTACTTCTTAAGGCCCTCTTTTTACAGTCGATACAAAACCCTGGGCATCCTCCAGTGCTAGATCCCAGACCCCTCAGAGGCCAAGCAGACAATGCTTCGGTACGCTCTTGCCTTTGCCACCTCCTGCGGCCTTTGGCCAAAGCCGCCTATGGGGCCTGGAGGTGCGGTGCCTTAAGTTAGGGACCCAAAAAGCACATAAGCATAAACATTTGTGAAATGCCTCTTGTGTGAAGTGGCGTTCAGGCTTAAGAAGAGCTTGATGTGCATGTACAAGGTACAGTCTTGAAGCTAATGAACTGAGGTACAGCTTAATGCCTTACATGTGCTTTCGAAACACTGCTGACCGTTTGCGAGGGTTCATGGGCCCCCCTTTTGAGCTGCCTCTCTGAGTAGACGAACCGTCTGAACCGTCTTCAGGGTATGAGCCCAAAGCCGCTGGCGCAGCTTCTTGAAGGAGAGCAGCAAGGTCCGGCATATGGATCGCTCGCGAACGGCGAAATTCGGGCCGATGTGACGGCGACTCAAGAGCAGATGGGTGCCCAAGACCCGTCCAGCACAGACATGATGTCTGATGTCCTTGTACATCAACTGCCTCCGTGGACCTTGCTCTTACGTGGACCAGAGTCAAGGCGAGGTGAGCAGTCAACTACTTTAGTGGCCCCATCGTCAGCCTCTTTTACCGCAAGGCCCTTTCGGCAAGCACCTGTTGATGTAGCAATGCCTGCTAATCAGTTACCCGTTACTGTGGAGCAGCCATCTTCGTCCAACTCTCACATCACAGAGCAAGTACATCAGCAGGTTGTTGTTGAAGGAANGCAAGCACCTGTTGATGTAGCAATGCCTGCTAATCAGTTACCCGTTACTGTGGAGCAGCCATCTTCGTCCAACTCTCACATCACAGAGCAAGTACATCAGCAGGTTGTTGTTGAAGGAATGACGTTTTCTCCTCCAGAAGAACTACCTGGACGAGATGATCCACGACCAGGGCCTAGCGGTAATCAAGCGACCTGGTTCATGAGGGTGGGAGAGTACTTGCAGAGGAGGGTTAGCCAAGCTGGATCTATGATGTCACCTATCTTGGAATCTAACCAGAGAACTCCTACAGCAGCGTATCCTACTGTGTCTACTCCTACAAGAAGAACCATGACTCCTCCCCAACCTCGGTTGTTCACGGCGGCTGCAGAACAGCGCATGAAGCAATGGGTGAGGCAAGCACCCCTCCTGTATGGACAGCAGGGCCAAGGGAGCGGNACAAGAAGAACCATGACTCCTCCCCAACCTCGGTTGTTCACGGCGGCTGCAGAACAGCGCATGAAGCAATGGGTGAGGCAAGCACCCCTCCTGTATGGACAGCAGGGCCAAGGGAGCGGTTCTTCTTCAGAGTCAGTAACTCAAGAGCAGATAGTCGCTGAAGTTCAGAAGCGAGTGCAGCTTGAAATGAGACAGCACTACGANTCTTCTTCAGAGTCAGTAACTCAAGAGCAGATAGTCGCTGAAGTTCAGAAGCGAGTGCAGCTTGAAATGAGACAGCACTACGAGAAGCAGTCCGCCTTGGAGGCTGAGAACCTTCAGCTGAAGGAGCTTCTCGAGGCAATGGTCAGCAACTCGGAGCGTGAAACCGGAGGCTATGAGGGCAATGCTACCGAAAGGGTTTTGGGACCGCAGGGTGATGCCACGTCCTCTTTGGAGGCACGGCAGAGTGGAATCTCAGGAGCCCCGGTGCCTGATCAGGAGCGACCTCCTGGAAATCCTCCTAGACTACTCCAAGGTGATAGCGCGCAAGGGGGAGTTGATCCTGGACTAAGTCAAGGTCCAAGAATTCNATCAGGAGCGACCTCCTGGAAATCCTCCTAGACTACTCCAAGGTGATAGCGCGCAAGGGGGAGTTGATCCTGGACTAAGTCAAGGTCCAAGAATTCCTCTTTTACAAGACCCTCGAGAGCGAGGTGGTGATCTTGGTGGTCATCAAGCTGGTGATGGAAAGCATGCAGGCCATCCGCCTGGACTCGAAAGACAAAACGTTTCTTTTGAACCCGGACACGGCGGAGCAGCTCCAGATCCAGGTGGATTGACAGGACATCTTCCCATGAAGGGAGCCAAGACAGCTGGGTCCCAACCAGTGGACCCCCTGGAGATGCTCATGAAGAGTATGACTCAGTTGCAGCAAGCATACCTCGGCCGGTCTGAGGGAGATGTGAAGAGCTCGGTGGACCTGCCAGCGATGCCAACGGTGGGACAGGACTCCGCTGTAGAGTTTTCAGACTGGGTGTATGAAGCTGAACAGATCATCGGGAGTCTTTCAGACAAGGCTTCCTTGTGGTTTTCGGCCTGTTTGGAGGTTGCCAGAACCACGTACGACCAGTACAACATCGCCTCTCCACTTCAGAGACTCAGCTTGGTCCCGGTGATACCTCAGGAGCTACGTGATCCGAGGTGGTCAAGATTAGAGAAAAGGGTGATGGCCCTTTTGCTGGGCGCTATGCAGAAGACGGCGAAGGAGGAGGTGATCACTCACCGCATCTCGACCGTTGCGGAGTTGCTCTTCCGCATGTTCGTCTTGTACCAGCCGGGAGGGACTGCGGAGCGAGGGGCAATCCTGAAACATCTTGAAGGGCAAGTTGGAACGGAGGATGTGCATGCGTGTATTGGTCACCTGAGGAGATGGAGACGATATCTTCAACGGGCTGAGGACATCGGCATAGCGGTGCCTGACGCATCGTTGTTGCTACGAGGAGTGGAGAGGCTGACCTCTAAGGTTTTGGAGACAAATGCGGATGTGAAGTTCAGGGTGGCGTTGACAAAGAATGAGTTGCAGCTGCATAGTCGNCCTGACGCATCGTTGTTGCTACGAGGAGTGGAGAGGCTGACCTCTAAGGTTTTGGAGACAAATGCGGATGTGAAGTTCAGGGTGGCGTTGACAAAGAATGAGTTGCAGCTGCATAGTCGACCGGACTACAATGCAGTGCTCCGCTACCACAACGCTATTCTAGCCGAACTTCAAACCATTGCTCCCGCCAGGACCCTCTCGACTACTTCTTCAAGCAACGCTGACGCGGCCAAGCTGAAGAACATCAATGCTGCCGGAGATGCTGCGGGTGGCCTNATTCTAGCCGAACTTCAAACCATTGCTCCCGCCAGGACCCTCTCGACTACTTCTTCAAGCAACGCTGACGCGGCCAAGCTGAAGAACATCAATGCTGCCGGAGATGCTGCGGGTGGCCTGTCGCCTCCCTCACCTCAGCCAAAGTCCAGAGCCAGTGTGCCATGCAAGTTTTTCTTGACGGACAGTGGGTGCACGAAGGGCTCGAGCTGTTCTTTCTCCCACAACTTCAGTAAGAAGGAGAAGGCTGGACGCTGCTGGGTTTGTGGAAGCACTCAACACCAACAGTCTTCATGTCCTACGAAAAAGGGGCCACCAAGCCCGAATGCGAAGGGGAAAGGAAAGGCAGGGGCTCAGAAGGGATCGGCACTGGCCCAACTCGCTGCTTCAGCTACGACTACTCAGTCTTCTACCAGTGAGCCTTCTGCACTACCTACTTCCTTACCACCGCCTGGAAATCAGCAAGCTTCTACATCTACGACTACACCTCTTGCTACAGCTACGGCAACTACAATGTCTCAGGAGTCTGAAATGAAGCAGTTGCTGGAGCAGGCGAACGCGATGCTGAAGGAGATNGATGTGACCTACAGTGGACTCGGCGAAGGGGTTTGGAAATTCGACACCCTCAGTTTGGACTGATCAAGCCCCGGGTCGTTGGGAGCTGTCCACTTGTGGGTGAAGCATGTGCGCTTGACTTGATCCGAGAACTTGAAGAACACAAGGTCAGGAACTTGAGGGAGTCTACGAGGGGTACCCAGAAGAGCTTATGGATGTGGGATCAAGAGAAGCCTTGGGCGAGGCACTTGGAGGGGTTCTTGAAGAGCGGACGCCGAGCTGATCAACTTCGTGCCATGTCTTCTGAGGACTCCCCTTTTGTGGAATTGACTGAAGTGGAGAAGAGCGCCCTGGCTGAACAGGTGGACCTCACAGACAAGGCAGGGNGATCAACTTCGTGCCATGTCTTCTGAGGACTCCCCTTTTGTGGAATTGACTGAAGTGGAGAAGAGCGCCCTGGCTGAACAGGTGGACCTCACAGACAAGGCAGGGTGGAACTACCTGAAGGCGATCCCATGCTCACGGCAGAGGCGGAAAAGGATGGTGACGATGCCGTGGGTTTTACACCTTCATGCAGGTGATGGAAAGGGTCCAGATCCAGTGTTCAAGGTGATGGAGAGTTCCCGTGTGGTTGTGGAGATTGACATCGCAAGGTCTTTGGCGTGTGACATGTTCAAGGTCTCGGGAGTTTATCGCTGCCTGCTTTGGGCAGCGGCAACTGGAAGGCTTGATGGNGAGAGTTCCCGTGTGGTTGTGGAGATTGACATCGCAAGGTCTTTGGCGTGTGACATGTTCAAGGTCTCGGGAGTTTATCGCTGCCTGCTTTGGGCAGCGGCAACTGGAAGGCTTGATGGAGTCATTGGGGCACCGCCAGCCCGAACTGAAGCGGACTCCCAGCTGCTTCTGAAGCAGCTATGGCTGTTCACCGTAGCGAAGGCTGCCAGAGCCATTAGCCACGAAGGCCCTGTGTTCATGATGATTGAAGGTGCTCGAGTGCAAAGGACGATCAAGTCCACCGAGTTTTCGAGATGGCCGACCGTGCGAGCTTCATGGGCAACCTTGTTGGACCAGTTGTGCTTGGAGGAGCTTGATTCGAACATGGTGACGAACATGGTACTTCCAGAGCCGCGACCTGATGTGGGGGATTGTTCTACAAGGTGGACAAAGGAGTTTAAGGAGATGCTCGTGAAGGCCGTGAATCTTTGGTGGAGGGCTCCAGAGGGTCTTCAAGTTTCTCGGTGGATGAAACGTCTAGATGCAGANGAATCTTTGGTGGAGGGCTCCAGAGGGTCTTCAAGTTTCTCGGTGGATGAAACGTCTAGATGCAGACCCTAAGAAGTTCCTTGAGGGATTGTCGAACGAAGAGCTACAACGGTGGAAGATCCATGTAGCCAACAACCATCAACCTTATGATCGACGTTGTCAAACCTGCGTGACTTCAAAGGGAACTGGGCGTCGCCATCAAAGNGATGTCTACTGCCTGAGCCTTGATGTTGTTGGACCATTTCGGTCGAAATCGATGGATCCCAACCACAACGACTACCGGTATTTTTTGGTCGGTGCATATACGATGCCAGGTGATCCCAAGCCAGAAGTACCACATGAAGAACCACATGGTGATCCCAAACCAGAAGTACCACATGAAGAACCACATGGTGATCCCGAACCAGAAGTACCACATGAAGAACCACATGGTGATCCCAAACCAGAAGTACCACATGAAGAACCACATGGNGATGTCTACTGCCTGAGCCTTGATGTTGTTGGACCATTTCGGTCGAAATCGATGGATCCCAACCACAACGACTACCGGTATTTTTTGGTCGGTGCATATACGATGCCAGGTGATCCCAAACCAGAAGTACCACATGAAGAACCACATGGTGATCCCGAACCAGAAGTACCACATGAAGAACCACATGGTGATCCCAAACCAGAAGTACCACATGAAGAACCACATGGTGATCCCAAACCAGAAGTACCACATGAAGAACCACATGGTGATCCCGAACCAGAAGTACCACATGAAGAACCACATGGTGATCCCAAGCCAGAAGTACCACATGAAGAACCACATGGTGATCCCGAACCAGAAGTACCACATGAAGAACCACATGGTGATCCCGAACCAGAAGTACCACATGAAGAACCACATGGTGATCCAGAGCTAGACGCGCTACTTGGCGAGTCTCGTGGTGGTCATAAGGTCGATGCCGTAGAAGACGATGGTGGAGGAGTTGGTCAGGTTGAGTTTGCAAGAAATGATGCAGAAGAGCCGTGGTATGCCATCGATGAGAGTTGGGAAAGGAGAGAGTCTCCCCCAAAGGGTGACCCGGCCCTGAAGGGCCTGACTGAGGAGGAGTTCAACAAGATTTTCTCTNATGATGCAGAAGAGCCGTGGTATGCCATCGATGAGAGTTGGGAAAGGAGAGAGTCTCCCCCAAAGGGTGACCCGGCCCTGAAGGGCCTGACTGAGGAGGAGTTCAACAAGATTTTCTCTGAAGTTGGGGAGCCTAGAGATGTGAAGGTCCTGTACTACGTCCTCCCATTGAGAAGGAGAACGTCAGCCCAGGTTCTGGCCACGGTTCAGAATATGGTTTTGAGACTGAAGAGTCAAGGTCTACCGTTGCAGAGAGTTCACTCCGACCGAGCAAGAGAACTTCGTACTGAGCCTTTGAAGAGGTGGCTTTTGCAGCATGGAGCTCTCTCAACGTATACAGAAGGTCAACGACCTCAGCAAAATGGGCGCGCAGAAGCGGCCGTCAAGCAGTTGAAGAACGATGTTCGCTTGTTGTTGGCGTCAACCGGCCTTCCGAGAACCTGNGAAGGTCAACGACCTCAGCAAAATGGGCGCGCAGAAGCGGCCGTCAAGCAGTTGAAGAACGATGTTCGCTTGTTGTTGGCGTCAACCGGCCTTCCGAGAACCTGCTGGTCCACTGCAGGTGTCTATGCGGCAGCAGCGCAAAGAAGTCGGGTGTTGGGTATGGATGCTCCACCACTCCCCTATGGCGCGAAGATCCATTTGAGATCCAAGACCTATGGTAAGAACCAAAATCCTGGGAGTTGGGATTTGAGGTGGCGGTCAGGCTTCTACATGGGACCATCGTTGGATGTTCAAGGAGGGCATGTGGTGCGATTCGAGGATGGTACGTATACAACCATCGGATAAGCTTGTTGATCTCGGCCAGTATGAAGCAGTTATCCCCGTCCCGGCCAAGCGCTATCGAAGAAAGACAACAATTGAAGATGAACCCGAAGATCCGGAGGAGGAGGTTGTGGGCCCTTACG
>BGNK01006052.1:940-22107 GCA_003297005.1 Symbiodinium sp. clade A Y106
GGAGGCACGCGAGGATTTGGCTGCCTTGGAAAAGGAGCGCCGGCCGTGCGGTAGTCGGGTCAGCCGACATGCATCGGTGCTAAATGTTAACGTTTGCCCAGTCAACAGCTGGACAGATGTAAATTGAGAGAGAAAGCGACAGACAGACGGACATGCGGTCGAGAGATGCGAGCTAAGAGCTGACACAGATAAATAACATAAAGGAAGGAACCAATAAGTATATAAAGCNCGGACATGCGGTCGAGAGATGCGAGCTAAGAGCTGACACAGATAAATAACATAAAGGAAGGAACCAATAAGTATATAAAGCAACAAGCAGGAAACAAAGAACTAACGAAATCAACAAGTAATCAACATATTGGCAAACACACAAGTAAATCTATAGAAAACCAAAACAATCAACAACCAAGCAAATCATAAAAAAACGCAAATAAACATAGGAAAATAGGCGGATGTATAAATACAAAGAGAAATACATAGTATGATTATACTGAACGAATAAGCAAACAATGCATACACATATATGTTTTTATTGAAGTACGTAAGTAAGTAAATAAGTAAGTATGTGTGTATGTACGTACGAATGTGTGTACGAATGTATGTATGTATGTATGTATGTATGTATATGTATGTATTGCTCACAACAGCAAGTATTGAAATGGCCGTCTCTGCTCTATGAATGTGTCCATGTGTATGTGACTGTATGCGAAAAATACACATCATTCTATCTTGCTTTGTTCTTGTTCCGAGTTCGCATGCCTGGAGCGTGGCACTTTCACCGCAAGCTGCTGCTGTGCCTTAGTTTGTTAAGAATGGGAACCCGGATCGCCAACGCCTGGATCTTTTTGGACAAGCGGAGAAGCTGAAAAGCCCGAATGAAGCGAAGGACTACGAAGAGGTTGGCATCGAAACAGCAGAAGGCCCGCAGCCACNTCTTTTTGGACAAGCGGAGAAGCTGAAAAGCCCGAATGAAGCGAAGGACTACGAAGAGGTTGGCATCGAAACAGCAGAAGGCCCGCAGCCACGTTTGCCACGGTGTGCTTGATGCTGATGGAATATTGCGTGAGTAGTTTCGCGCCCTCTCTTCATCTTGAGGTGAAGGCGAAGAGGAGGGCTACGGAGACGAATTCTGAGGCTGCCGGCCGAAGGCCGGCATCCAGAAAGGGCAGGTTCTTGGCAGGATGCNTGAGGTGAAGGCGAAGAGGAGGGCTACGGAGACGAATTCTGAGGCTGCCGGCCGAAGGCCGGCATCCAGAAAGGGCAGGTTCTTGGCAGGATGCTGGCAAATGACTTCGACGTAACATTGGGATGCGACAGTGACATCAAAGTTTCCAGAATCCAGCCCGCTTCAGCTGTGCATGCTGCCGAAGTGCTTGGCAAGAGAGCTGCGTCTTGTCGTCTGCGGCGGTGGAGCGCCCGAACAGGTGAGCAAAAAGGACAGGATCGGGTGAGGCCGTCTGAGAACTGCCTCTGCAGATTCACAGCATGTAGCCGCAATCTAGCCCTTTCTCTGAGCCTTTGCTTCTGCGTGTTTTCTCTCTGACCTTGGCTGCCTTGCTGTCCGAAAGCTGATTCTCACTATAGTGGCTCAAGTCAAGTCTCGGGTGTCGAAGCCTGGGCCCGTCATGACTTGTGCTCGTTAAAGTCACGGCCTTACGTAGCTTTGCAGAGCGCCATAGAGCGCCAGTGCCCGTTTCCATCGAGGTCCGGCCGTCGTCTGAAACCCCTGGTCCTGTGCTGCGTCGCTGCGGCACGAGGACGCAACCCATCTGAGCTGCTTCGCTCGGGCCGAACTCGAACTCGAAGCGCATCCGCAGAGTCTCCCCACACCCTCTGCTACCCTCTGAGCCTCTCTCCTCCTCTCAGCTCAGCGGAGCGCGGCGTTTCCGCAGGACTGGAAATTTCATCCACATTTTGAAGGTCTTCCATGCTTCGGAGGACTGCATGCAGGTTTTGCGGGCGGGTTGTTGTTCTTCGATCCCAGACCCCGCCAGGCCGTTTTGGTTCTGTGAGTTCATCGTGGCACTTGCTTGGAGAGATGCAGCACCGGATTTCCTCTCGCTTGATCCAAGTGCCATAGTGGCACTTCAAAAAGGCCCGCATGTTGTATCATTCATGCCTGCATTCAAAAAGACTCAAGGCCTCACGCCGAACTCGCTGATAGCAAAGGCAGAGGCCCAGCGAGCTGCGATTCAGGCTCTCTGTCCATATGCTGTCGCTTTGGAGGTAACCTCCGAAGCTACGAACCAGAGTGCGAATGAGAGCGCCGTCACGCCCGAGGCGTTGCTAAGCGTGCTTCGGGAGGCTGTTCAACTCGTGCAGTGCCGAAACTTACATGAGCCATTCATATGGCGTGTTGCGGTTCAGCTTGCAGCTCCCGTCACCCTCGCAGGAGCACAAGAAGAACAGAAGATTACGGAAAAGGCTGTACAGAATGATGCATCGTGAAAGCGAGAATTTCTCCGAGACTGTCATCGCGGCTCGATCGATGCAGCAAGAGCCATGTCTCAAGTGTTTTCGGATGATTGCTACCGTTTGTACGAGTTGGAGCTCGCTGCCTTGATTTGTCGCGTGTTTGTGCAAGGACCTCTCCAGCTACCTCCACAACCTGACCCACCAGGATACCAATGTTGGATCAAGTTGACGGATGCAGCCCAGACCCTAAGAACCTCAGCCACTGAACCCGGAAGCCCAGAGCCTCAAACCCTGAACTTGTGAAGCCTTGAATATCCCAAACCCCGAAACTCCAAACCCCTGGATGCCCTCAACCCAAATCACAACTCGAAGGCTTGGAGGAAGACGGCGAAGACACACAAATCAACATCAAATTTGGAGCGGAGATCCTTCGACAGGCACGAACAAACAAACACTAGTGGGTTCTTCATGCTTTCGGACGGGAGCGGGCCCTGAGCAGTTTTGGATCATGCAGGATGGTGAGTTTAAGAGACATGGGAGTTCTTTTGTCTTTAAGATCTGAGTAACTGCAGAGACCACAGGAAGAGACGTCAGATGAGGGGTTTGGAGCAAAATTCCGGCATACATCGTGGCTTCCGGGAGATGTTAAGTGGCCCGAACACATAACCAATCTAGACAAAGCCAATACCAGTATCACATACTCTAGACCCCTGACCAAATAACCCTAAACCCCTCCCTCCCTGAGAAAGGATGATAATCGTGGTCCTTCTATTAAGGCGCTTGAAAAAGCTGAATTCACCCAGGGTTTACGAAGCACAAAGTGGGGCACATCGCATTTCTCAAGTTCCAAGCGCAGGTCTGCAGAGCAGACACCCGAGAAGGCCGAACTGGGTGTGGGGTTTTTGTGCCTGGGGAGTCTAGGCTTTAGACTTTAGACCCTTTTCGATTGCAGACTAAGGGGCGACTTCCTTTGAAGTCTTTTTGTAGCGAGTTTGATGAGTGTATAGCGCTCTTTGTAGGGAATGCTGGCGAGTGTCTGCGTTCGTTGCTATACTGAGTATGTCAATAGAAAAAAACCCTACTTAAGAAGTGCTCGCAGGGCATCCTCATCAAGAACACCCAAATACGGTCCCTGAACCCCATCGTGGTGCCGTGCAGGATTCGCTGGTTTTTCCAGACTATGTGGCTTGGCGCACGTAAGCCTGAGGGCAACTTACGGTAACTTGGGAGCAGTGTAGTGCTTGGCGCTGCTCACCTTTGCAAGGAAACAGAGCTGGAGACAAACGTGGAGCTTCGAAATCGACTCGCGAAGCTGGAGAGCTACTTTAATGCCCCGGGGCTCAGCATGTGAAGCTCCAATGGCTCTTGCTCTTGCTTTATGCGGTTCTACGCATGTGTCAGGTCCAGGCAGACCAGTGGCAGCATGCCCTCTCTGCAATCCCGGAGCACACAATTCAGCAATCCCGGTCTGGAGAAACCACAGAAGGTGCTGAGACCCCCTCGCAGTCAGAGCAGACTCTCCAGTCCGGTACCGGCACCAACACATCCACCACCACCAGCGCTGTATCATCTGATGAAGCTGAGCGGTCACAGTCACAATCGCGAAGCCAGGTGCCAGAAGGTGCTGAGACCCCCTCGCAGTCAGAGCAGACTCTCCAGTCCGGTACCGGCACCACCACTGCGACCACCAGCACTGTATCATCTGACGAAGCCGAGCGGTCACAGTCGCGAAGCCAGGCGCCAGAAGGTGCTGAGACCACCCCGCAATCAGAGGAGACTCTCCAGTCCGGTACCGGCACTACCACAACCACCAGCGCTGTATCATCCGAAACGGAGCGGTCACAGTCGGAAGGCCAGGTGCCGGAAGGTGCTGAGACCACCCCACAGTCAGAGCAGACTTTCCAGTCCGGTACCGGCACCACCACCACAACTGCCAGCACTGTATCATCTGATGAAGCTGAGCGGTCACAGTCACAATCGCGAAGCCAGGTGCCAGAAGGTGGTGAGACACCCTCGCAGTCAGAGCAGACTCTCCAGTCCGGTACCGGCACCACCACTGCGACCACCAGCACTGTATCATCTGACGAAGCGGAGCGGTCACTGTCGGGAAGCCAGGCGCCAGAAGGTGCTGAGTCCACCCCGCACTCAGAGCAGACTCTCCAGTCAGGTACCGGCACCACCACATCCACCACCACGGCTATGTCATCTGACGAAACGGAGCGGTCACAGTCGGGAAGCCAGGCGCCAGAAGGTGCTGAGTCCACCCCGCAGTCAGAGCAGACTCTCCAGTCCGGTACCGGCAGCACCACCACCACCACCACCACCACCACCACCACGGCTATGTCATCGTCACAGTCGGAAGGCCAGGTGCCGGAAGGTGCTGAGACCACCCCACAGTCAGAGCAGACTCTCCAGTCCGGTACCGGCACCACCACCACCACGACCACCACCGCTGTATCATCTGACGAAGCAGAGCGGTCACTGTCGGGAAGCCAGGCGCCAGAAGGTGGTGAGACCCCCTCGCAGTCAGAGGAGACTCTCCAGTCCGGTACCGGCACAAGCACCACCACCAGCACCACCACCACCACCAGGGCTGTATCATCTGACGAAACGGAGCGTTCACAGTCGGGAAGCCAGGCGCCAGAAGGTGCTGAGTCCACACCGCACTCAGAGCAGACTCTTCAGTCCGGTACCGGTGCCACCACAACCAGCACCACGGCTATGTCATCTGACGAAACGGAGCAGTCACAGTCGGGAAGCCAGGCGCAGTCAGAGCAGACTTTCCAGTCCGGTACCGGCACCACCACGACCGCCGCCACGGCTATGTCATCTGACGAAACGGAGCAGTCACAGTCCACCCCGCAGTCAGAGCAGACTCTCCAGTCCGGTACCGGCACCGCAACCACGACCACCGCCACCATTATATCTACCAACACGGAGCACCAGCAGCCCGGCAAAAAGCCTGCGGAGTCAGTTCCAGCAGGTGGGGCCCAAGAGAGGGGTGCCGCATCTACTACCAACACAACAACCAACACGGAGCACCAGCAGCCAGGCAAAAAGCCTGCGGAGTCAGTTCCAGCAGGTGGAGCCCACGAGAGCGGTGCCGCATCGACTACCAACACAACCAACAAGGAGCACCAGCAGNTGCGCAGTCAGTTCCAGCAGGTGGAGCCCAAGAGAAAGGTGCCGCATCTACTACGAACGCAACCAACACGGAGCACCAGCAGCCAGGCAAAAAGCCTGCGGAGTCAGTTCCAGCAGGTGAAGCCCACGAGAGCGGTGCCGCATCGACTACCAACACAACCAACACGGAGCACCAGCAGCCCGGCCAAAAGCCTGCGCAGTCAGTTCCAGCAGGTGGAGCCCAAGAGAAAGGTGCCGCATCTACTACGAACGCAACCAACACGGAGCACCAGCAGCCAGGCAAAAAGCCTGCGGAGTCAGTTCCAGCAGGTGNCAACCAACACGGAGCACCAGCAGCCAGGCAAAAAGCCTGCGGAGTCAGTTCCAGCAGGTGGAGCCCACGAGAGCGGTGCCGCATCGACTACCAACACAACCAACAAGGAGCACCAGCAGCCCGGCCAAAAGCCTGCGGAGTCAGTTCCAGCAGGTGCCCAAGAGAGCCTTGCCGTGACCACCACGGAGCACCAACAGTCGACAGAGCCAGAGGAGATTGTTGAGATTGGACTTGGTGGGTTTGGATCTGACAATACGACGACAAGCCAGGCTCAGCCAGCTGCAAAGACGGCCACCAAAACTCCGCAGCGGATAGTGTCAGCCACGCGCGCGGCTCCTCGGCGGCCAACCACCACCACGGCAAAGCCGGAGACAACGAGCACGGAGGAGCCCGCAAGAGCACGCGCTGTTGGGAAGACGGCACAGGGCCCCGAGGTGGAGGAGGCAGCGGCGACTGAAGCAGCAGAAGCTGCCTCCTGGTTCCGGCCGTCGCCTGAGCTCCGCCGCCGATTTGAGTTTTGTGCTTCCATGTGCCCCTCTTCACAGGGGTGGCAGACGAGAGCCTGAGCCAAATGCAACCAGAGCCAGCAGTCCCTTGGCTGCCCACACTCTGCACCGTGTCCATGCCTTTTCCCTCTCCCTGCTTTTGCTTTTGCGCTTGCATGCGCTAGCTGCAGGCAAGCATGCAGATGCAGATCAGAAGAGTCAATGGAGCAAAGAACGACTGGATGTGGCTGAAGGGAACGAGACTTTGCAAGATGCCATAATGTCATAATGTTGCCATGAGATGCCTCCTTGAGACAGCGTTTCTGGCTCTGGCCTTGGCCTTTCGACAGCCGAGGAGATCAAGTTCGGTTTCTCGCGCAGTGACCAGTGAAGGCCAAGGGCCGCGGCCAGGACGCTGTGCAGATGCGAAATGAAAAAGGTGCAAACAGTCTGGTCCTGGTCTGATGGAGGATAACAATGCTGCTGACGGATGGTGATGGTGATAGTGGTCATGGTCATGATTTTAAAGATGATACTACTATTATGATTTATGACTAGTAAATTAGTATCATTGTTGCGAGTGCCGGCGCTGCTGTATGATGATAGGATCGGCCCTGAAAGCCTGGATTTCAAACATCGTGCAAGGAGCCTTCTTTAGTCCTTATTATAAGCATCCGCAGCATTTCGGCATGGAGAGTAACTGCACTTGCGAGCGGAGCCGTGGCACCCATGGGCGGGGACCTTGTGACGGGAATGGGCATGGCACTGCGGGCAGCGAAGGGAAGTTCTTCGCTTCGGCAGGGTTTGTTCTCCCGAGCTCGGTGACCATGGCTTCAGACTGCGATTCCTGCATTCTTCGCGCCTAGGTGCATGTATCAGCATTGTATCAGCTATGAAGCCAGTGCAGAAAACTATGTCTGCTGTGGTCCCCGAGGCAGCGAAACAGAAGAAGCTCGCCGTCGGTACCGAAACACGAAGCTCGGATTAATGGAGAGCGTGGGAGGGTGTCCGTACCAGCCTATTCGGGGACGGTGGCAAGGCTGGATTTCTTGAGATGGTTCAGATGCCTGGTTGTAGCTAGCCGTACTCCCACTAGCCGATGCTTGTTTCTTATTGCGAGGACTTGTAATGCATGGTCGGAGTTACTACTCGACACTTGCTTGCCTTTGACTTGTTCTGCCCTCCCTGAGCTCTTGCGGGTCGTAACGCTTTGAAGTGTGTCTCCCGCACACTGACTGTTCAAGCTGTCAAAGTGCTTCTTGATTCAATACCCATGAATTCGAGCCAGACTTTTCCTCATCTTGGTGTCTTGCTTGAGTGTTTATCAGTGGGTTCTTGCCATCTCTTGACTTCTACGAAGTGCAAAGCCCTGTCGGTCATGTCGGTTCAGAGCCGATACCACCCACACCCTTAAGCTTTAAGCATGAACAGAAAGTACCCTAGCAGCCCTAAAATCTGGCCGTATGCACTAAGCGCCCAATGAGGTTATCGCGCACCCGGAGCCAAAAACACGGGCAAAAGCCAAAAACACGGAGCCCACAGCAAAACTCCAGAACAGAGCCCCTCACCCTTGCACCTGATCCGAAGCGATGCCCAGGGTGTTCGACCGCGAGGCTGCCGCTGCGCCTGTGTGGGAGCTTAAACGTTCCGTTCCCGCTACCGGGGATTTCCGTGAGAGCTTTGGGTTCAGCATTCGAAACAACCCGAATTGCTTTGAATAGCCCAAACCCCCAAAGGCAGAGGCAGAGGCCCTCAGAGGCTCTGACTACTTGTACCACCCTTTAATGGAAGACCAAGACCCCGCCAGCGCAGGCCAAAGCAGCTGCGAGCCTTTTGGAGCAGGTGCCTCGCCTCGCCTCATTGGGACGGGACCCTGTTTGGCCGACTCCAAGGCTTTAGCAGGGGCTTTTTGCGGAGGCTGCAGGGTTTGGCGCTCAGGGTTTGGAGAGCCTTTGGAGCAAGATGAGAATTGAGAGCTTTGAGAGCTTTGAGAGCTTTGAGAGCTTTGAGAGCTTTGGGTTTGGAGTCTTGTCCCTTTGTCCGACCTTTGCCTCTTAGCAGAGGACCCTCCAAGGGTGAGGTTTCCAAAATTCCCCGAGCGCCCAAATGGGAGGTGCGGCAGTATGTGGGGCGCTCCGGCAAGTGTCAAGTCACAGACTTCGAGGACTGATTTGTCTGGGTGTCGTGGGCCCTTTGGCTTCATGCCGTCAAGCTTTGGCTGTTTTGTTTGGGATTCGGGGGGCCTAGCCCCAGCCCGGCACCTTCCAGTTGCGAGCAGGACCTCTGCACCATCCACCATGCCATTAGCAACCTCTTCGACAGAGTGAAGAGGCTCCAGGGACTCACCTTGTGCATAGCGACTGCAACGTCTGTCATGCTCGCGGTTGGAAACTGTGTGAATGAAGGAGCCCCAAAACCGCGCTTAAGGTATCTCTACGGATCCCAGGGCTTTCAGGTCTGTCCACGTTCTTGCCCCAAGCTTCAAGCTCGCAGCCATGACTCGAAACTCTAAGCCCTGCACCCTCCAAAGTCCGAAACTCAAGACTTTCAAGACTCCCGGGAGACACGTTGCCAGAGCAAAATCCACACGAAGCAACAGCTCCCTGCACTTTGACACCTCCTCAAGCGCCGGAATTCCAGACCCTGAGCGTTTTGAGCTTGAGGTTGGGAATCGTTTCTTTTGTTCCCTTTTCTTTGGGATTCCGTTGTTTTCGCCCTTGTTTTTTCGGTGCTATGTCTTGTGTTTCTGTAAGGTTCAGCACGCTGGAGTCGATGCCTCGGGTGTACCGCAACGCGGTGAAGGCCTTCGAGGGTTCTTCATTTACAGGGCTGCCTGGTTTGAGGGTCCTTATGATGACGGTCCTGCCGATTTTGTGTGACGAAATGTGTGCTACATAAATTGAGCCCTATCTTTGAAGCTTCTGGTTGTAAGGGATGCCGCAAGCCCTCAGCGCTACAGGCGAAGTGTCTTTTCCGATGTGGGGTTCTCGGGCTTTGGCGGAGCGTGCTTTTCAAAGTGAAATCCGGCTTTTTCTTGCAGTTGGTTCAGTGTTTCGGAAGAGATCAGAAGAGAGAAGATGAAAGGCATGGCCCCCAGGCCTCGTAGGCCGCGTAGGGCTTGAGGTTTCCGGGACTTCGGAGACTTTGTGACTTCGGGACGTGGCCCTTCCGTTTCGATGGATGAGAATAGGGCTCCAGCTCCCAAGAAGGAGTCGCCTGCCCAACAAAAGGGGTCTGGTATATGTATATATATATATATATATATGTTGTCGCTCCCTTAACATATACAGTCATATGCATATATATATATATATATATATATGTATAATATACATAGATACATGCATACTTACATATACATATACATATACATATACATATACATATGCATATACATATATATACATATATATATATACATATATATACATACATACATACATACATATATATATAGATTGTTTAGTACACACATATACATACGTAGATAGGTAGGTAGATATTTGTGATCCCGGCTCTCGGTTCGCGGACTCCCCTCCCGCTTCTCGCGATGCCAATGACAGCACACACCGGCACACAGACCACCAGGCCATCAGGCATCGCCCCCTCAAGCCTTCGGGCCCCCAGCCTCTCCAAGGCCCCCACTCTTTGTGACAAGGCTTTGCGGTTCGGACAATGGACCGCTGAGCAACCGAGTCATGCTGAGTCTGGCTGCTTGAGGCCTGAAACTCGACCCCAAACTCAGCAAAAGCAACGGCCCTGCAAAGGAAGCTGGAATCGAGAGGCCGAGCTCTACGAGAGGGTAGAGAGGGCTTGTTGAGGGCTCTTTTCAATGTAGATGTCTTGGGCTGGGACCTTCCGGACTGCTGGGCTTTTTGGACTTTTCGCCTGTGGAGACAGGGGCTTCCTTGAGGACCCCAATTCAGATGTCATTGAAGGAGATGTTGGGGTTCGTAGAAGATCGTCAAGGCGCGGCCGGCCAATTCGGGGAAGCTTCTTGAAGTTGGCTTTGTTGGTATTTCAGAGAATCTTACTTCGGGTTTAGGGTCGTTTGTGGTTTAAGTATTGGGACCGACGATGACCTTAGCGCCGTGACTCACATTGAAGGGGATGATGATGGCTTCGGGAAGCCGCTCGTTTTTTTTTGCACGATCACCTTACCTTTCGAGCGCTCACCCTGACACCCTAAACCCTACTGAACACCATTGTACACCCTACACCCTCAGATGAGCCCTATGCTCTAGACGCCAAACTTAAGCGCTAAACCTTAACCCAAGACACGATGCCCCTAGCTTGAAATCTGAACCCTGGAACCGAAACCCTACCTGAAAACACACAACTCATAACAAGAAGCCCCGAACACCTAGGCTTTCGTAGATTCCAAAAAGAAAAGGTCCCCCTCTTCGGGGGCCTTGGAGCTGAGCACTAAATCAGGCCAGTTTGGGATGCAGCTATAGCTGCTTTGCAGATGAAGGAACCCCTAAAGGCCCATTAAGGCCTGACCTTGAGCTTACTCGCCAGGCCTTCCGAGGAAGCCGGGACCTTGGCGAGCATGGCTCTTATAGCACGGCATACTTGCAGAAATATGCGCGCACGCATAGATATCTGTATATATATATATATGTACATGTATACGTGTGTATGAAGGTGTACGAACATATTTACTTATGTAACAGTATGCATAAACGCATCAATCGTGAACGCACAAACGAAAAACGCACAGAGTAGATGAATATCTGATACACAAACAAATCGTTCACGGTTTGAATAGACAGCTAAGCAGTAGCTAGCTAGGTAGCCAGACAGACAGGTAGATAGATGTGTCCATCGATCGATCGAAAGATGGGCATAGACATGGATGTAGATCTAGAAACAGACATAGTATACGTATAGATATAGATCTGGATATAAAGCTGAACAAGTAAGTGAACAGCTAAGCACATGGATAAACAGTCTACTCCCTCCATGCATAGCTAAGTCAGCTTGCATATATACACACACACACGCACACGCCTATACCTACATGTGCATGCATGCATGCCTGCATACATACATGCAAACAAGCAGATCGACATGCACATGCACACACACTTACTTAGATGCCTGCATTCAGATTTGCATATACGCATACATATATGCATATATACATATATATGTATATGTACACATTTACATATGTTTACACACATGCATGCAAAGTACACATATATATATATATATATATATATACGTCGACACCCAAATACATTTATGTATGGACATTTATATGTACATACCTACATATTTATATACACAGGTAGGCACATATAGGGAAAGCTAGGCGTCCATGAGCTAAAGGTACTTCAGACGCAGGGTCGACCACAGGGGTTTAGCTTCTGTGGTCCATGTCGGAGTTACATGCTGGTGGGCTTTGGGTTCTAAACCAACTAATTGCTATCTCATCCTCAGCAGTATGTTCCTGTTCCGTGCTGAACCCGGCACAGCAGCTCCATTGTTTGAAGTACTCAGCATTGCTTTTATTTCCAACTGCTGCCAGCTCCCTCCCAGGATTTGCTCGCTGTCATCATTCATGGAATCATGCCAATGCTTTACTGTTTTTATGGTTGGGACTATTGATGGAATAATGAGATGAGGGTTGATGATGTTTTCGGAGGCACCCTGAGGCGGGGAAGAGTGCCGATGGCCACCGCTGTAGCCACCCATCGAGCCCTACCGACCGGATGAGCATAAGCCAAACTCGCCAGAGTTCCCAATCTGCCATGCGCGAGAGGTTTCCTTCAAGATAGATGTAGCATGCTTCAAATCAAAGCTCTGAGAGGCTTGCCGTGGGTGGTCTTGGGGAGGCCAAGTCTTCCGACTGAGGTGTGGGTTTGGCGGTCCTAGCACCCGAAGCCTTCGTACTTGTGTCTCGAGGCGCAGGACGATGCGCAGGTCCTGATCTTGCAGGGGGCGAAAGACCTGGAGGCTCGGCAGCGAGCCGACGACGGAGTTCCTTAGGGCTTTGGAGTTACAAGGTTCAAAGGGCTGATAAGTTTTAGCGGCTTGTAGTGCTAATAGGGGACTTGGTGTTTCCGGGTTCTAGGAGTGCGCCAAATGCGACAGGCCAAGCCCGAAACAGCAAAAGCTCATGGGATAGAGCCTGGTCTTTCGCAGACAACCGCAAGCGTAGATCCCATTCCCAGCGATTCCCAGGTTGGATGTAGGACCCGTGTGAAGGATCCATAGAACCACGGACCGCGGAGAATCCCCAAAGCGGAGGACCCCAAAAAGACTTTCAACACGCCAGGATCCCGAGTCCGAGACGGCGATCGATCTCACACCGCCCGGCCTTCCCAGAGGATTTGTTTATATTTAAATACATAAATATAAGATGTGTGTGTGTATATATATATATATATACACATATTATTGTTATGATTATTATTCTATTTTTCATTCCACATGATTCGTAGTATACGTACTATGACTATATGTTACTGTACCAAACCCAAACTTACAGACCCCGGTGAGGGAGCTGTGTGCATTGCGAGGTGGCAGTGATTGTCCAACGCTCAATAGCTGGCCCTACAGCCTCAACCCGAGCTTCGAAGACAAGAGGGACACAAGATAGACAGATAGACCCTTCATAGTGGCATCATGATTGCAATGACCCTCAGACAACCCAGGGAGCCGGAAGCACCAGACCTTAGAGCCCTAAGCCCGAAGCCCCAGACCCAGAATCCTAACGCCAGATCGCAGAGCCTTGCCCGTAAGAAACCCATGCCCCTGAAGCCCCCGTCAAGGTCACAAATGGCCACCCCAAGCTCTTCGGGCTTCGTTAGCTACTTGCTTCCCTTGTAACAACCCCAGCTGCCGCCGAGAAAGCTTAGAGAAGGTCGGCGCCGCTGTTCGATCTGGTGCGGAAGGTGCCCGAGGTGTCCATGGAGGAGCCTGGGGCTTCGGGCTTCATAAACCAGAACCCATGTCCTGAATTTCAGCACCGGAACCGCCCAATCTGTGGCCCCCAAATCGAAGCTCGCAAGCCCAAATCTTAAGGCAAGCTTATGAAACCTCAGCCGGGAGCAGGACCTCTGCCGCAATGTGGCGATTCCACAGCAGAGCCTGGATCTTTGCCGTGCAGGGTTTTAAGCCGGGTTTGCACCGGGACTGTGCGCCTGTGTGCATACTGATCTATTCATCTTTCCATCCATCCACCTGTCCACCTGTCCACCTTCCCGCCTGTCCGCCTGTCTATCGACCTACCTGCAGCACCTACCCACCTGTGTACCCCATCTACCTATCTACTTATTTGCGCATCTGTCCACCTATCTACCTATGTATCTAACTATGCCTCTCTACCTGTCCACTTGTTGGCTACATACCTATGTATCTATCTTTCTGTCTGTCTGTCTGTCTATTTGTCTCGCTAGCTAGCCAGCTTGCCAGCGAGCTATCTGCTGTCTAGCTACCTAGCTATCCAGCCGTCCATGTGCATATCTGTCTAATCTGTGTACTTAGCTAACTAGCTAGCTTTCCAGCTAGCCAACTACCCGTCCATCCACCTGTCAATGCAGTTGTCTATCTATACATGAAATGGAGGCTTGGCCTGGTCAGCTGTGATTATTGAAATTTTAACTTGTGGTGTGTATGCACGTGGTTTCTTTTAATGTTAACGTCTGTGTGCGTGTGTGCACGTGGGTGTATTGCCTGGGTGCTCATAAGCAGCTGTTTCTTGGGGGAGCTTAGGGATGTGGCTCGGGTTTATAGGGTTTCGATGTGCTCCGACTGCCTGTCCGTAAAGTTTTTCGAGCTTGGAAAGGTCAGGACTTCCATTTGGGTCGTGCGCGCTCTTCTGCCGGCGTTGCTGCAATCTCTCACATCTTCGAGCTCACCCCCGTGTGGTTTGTTTAGGTTTTACGTTTGATCTTAAATATTGGGTCCAGACGTTGTTTCAGTGACTTCGCACCCCACGACCTTCAGACCTCTCCACTCCACAAAATGTAGAGCCCAGCACCCGAAACGCAACACCCCAAGATCCCATAGGCTAGAGACTATGGACAACTAGCCATCAACCCACAAGACACTCCCTGCCTATGGCTTTCTGGGCGCTGCTGAGCCTGTCTTGGTTGCTGACGCAAGCAGCCGTTCCCCCATGGCTTCAAGAGGCGACTGCGGGGATTCCTGCCGACGAGTGTTCAGGGTGCCTCGCTTTGGGTTCTGGGTGTAGGGTTTCTTGGCAGACGGCTTCAGTTTAGGGATTCCCGAAAACCCGTGAAAAAAGCCTTGACAACAAAGAGCAGAGTTTCTCGTGGGACTCAGGGTTTCACGGTTGGAAGTTGGATGTTTTAAGATGGTCCTTGATGCTCTCTTTGTTCATCTGTGTGCGCAGACACCAATTCCTCAACATGGGATCTCGTCATCAGCTTCAGGAACCTAAGGCCTAAGGTGACTAAAACGGCCTTTAAAGCAGCCTCAAGCGGAGATGGAATCCGCCCTGAACCCTAAAACGCCTTAAGCTGCCAAACCCTAAAGCACTTGAATCCAGAACCGAGCCCCAAAGTTTTCAACTCCCTAAACCCTGTGTCCAACCTGACGCCGTTCCCCTTTGCAACAGCCAAAGCCTCTCCCTCTTGGCCCTCCTAAACCCTAAACCTCCTCTCCTTGGAGGATGGCCTCGGAGAAACAGAGGGCGAGCGTCTCGAGATGAAGTGGCCGCCGGCGCGGGAGCCGCGGAATAATCGTGTGGCTGGTCCGAGAGTTCTTCCTTTGGGTCAGTTTGGGGTTTAGGAAGTTTAGGGGTTGGGACTTCGCGTTAAACGGTGGAGGGGGACCGTGAAGTGCTTTGCAGTCAGGGTTTTTGTACCCTACACCTAGAGACCTAATATGCAGATTCGTGTTGAATTTGCTGAGTACTTGATGTAACTTGATGTGCTACAGGTTTCAATCGTAGCGAGTTTGATATTCTTGTCAATAAGCCTTCAGCGAATGGCAGGTTGAACTGTTTGGATTATGAGCTCGACTTCCTTGTGCCAACAGTTTCTGCTTCATACCCAACTTCCGAGGCAACCTGCTGAATGCCATATATGCGTAGGACGTTTAGGGCCCGTACGACTTCAGGGCTGCAGCCCCCAAGGTTCCGGGTTCAGGGCTTAGGGTAGACGCACTCGTGAGCACTACCCCGCTTGTGTCCTTACGACAAGCAAGGACTCCACAGCACAAGCACGGAACCCACATGATCACTACATCAAGTGTACGCTCTACGCTTCATTTAGGGTTGAGGATGGCCCCCTCGGAAGAACAGCAGGTCAACGTCACGATGATTCTTACAGATGCTGCTTGGCAGAGAGACTACACCCGCAATTCCTAGCCATCATGTGAACTTCAAGGCTTCAAGCCGGGCTTCCCCAACATCCGAAACCTAACCCTGAGCCTCCAAAACGGAACCTCTCGCCACAACTCCAAGCTCGAAGCAACCACACGGGCGAGCTAAAAGCCTGCAAATACTCTAAACCCCAAGCCTGAAACCCTAATAACTTGCCCGCGACACCAAAGCACCGACGTTCGAAGCCACTCAAGCAGACAGCTCCTGTCTAGTGATGGGATAAGGCCTTGACAATTTGGACGGGGTTCTGGGACCTCTGTATTCGTTAAATTGTGATCCCTATCATAGGAACCCTAAACTCTTGCAATTCTGAGTTGCTACTTGTATTATACTTAGAGCATCGTGGAGAGGGTTACCAAAATCCAAAGGGCCATTGAGGAGGCGCAAGAAAGTGAAGTTGAGGGGAGAGCCATCGCCGAAAGAAATCCAAGCATGTCTGACGGCTTCCTGGCCGCAGGCGATCCCGACGGTAAACCCTGGATTCTCGAGCTTCGGGGATGATGTCAAACACGTGACCTACTGAACCTGACAGCACTCTCAAGATTCAAAGGTGCACAGTTTCGATGAGCCTGGAGAAAAAATCACTGTCTACGCCTTCATGAGGCTCTGGTGGTGCCTTGCTCGAAGACAGTTCTAGCTGAGCATTGAAACCTATGACACAAACCACCAGCCAGAATCCAACCCCAAAGCATCCGAAGATCGCCACACAAGTCCCAAACCATACTCAACCCTGAACCGTGATCTTACCAGAGGGCATCATGAGCCAGGAAATGGGTCATTGCAAGGATGAGGCCTAGCCAAGAGTGATATTAGGTTGTTGGGGGTTTTGGGGATGAGCATCTGGGGCCCTCGGGCCAGGAGACTGATTGACCGGGGGTCCAGTCCTCTTTTTTCCATTTGGGGGTTTCGCTTGCATCTTCGACCAAGATGCGGCTGACTCTGGCTTTTCTTTGACAAACTCCACCGTTTCAACTATCAACCCAAGATGTCCTGCGCGAATTCCTAAACCCTAGGGCCTGAGCCGTAAAGCTCTGGGCACGGAGCCCTAAAGCCCTTTGTTTCTGGGGAGCTCAGGAGAGATACTCGTTGGCGACAAGCGATGCAAAAACAGGCGGCATGTCGGGTTCGGGCTCCTGCATGTGGATCCTAGCTTTGGCGTTCTAGAAGGGGCTTATGCGTGTTTCATAAGGGTTTGAGAAGGGTGTTCTAGGTTCTCACGATGGCTTCACAAGATTATGTTGCGAGGATCTCGGGGCTTTTGGTAGAGCAGAGGCTTCGTGGGATCTTTGTTCATACACTTCGTAGGCTTTCAGAAGGTTTCGCTCTATTTGGGGACCTCTCCTTTGTGGCATCTGGGTTTCGAAGCCTCTGCCGTGTAGGCCTCTAGGAAACTGGACCTTCTGGTGCCGAATTTTGGAGGTGCCCTTCTCGAGGATCCTGCGGCAGTTCGCCAGGTAGGCTTGTGTGAAGCTTTCATCTAGAGCTTTTGTCTTGTTTTACTCATGATGCCCAGGAGATCCCTGAGTGCATATGCATTTTTCGGGTGAGTTTCAGACACTTGGGAGCTCGCTTGGGAGCTCGCTGAAAAAACCGACAACCACGGGATCCAGGATCCTTAACACAACGCAAGGTGGACGGCTTCTGCTCGGCTTCGACAGGCTGGGGCATGGATGTTGTCCATAGCTGGAGCTGTAGGTGATAGGCAATACTCTCGAAACACTTGGGATGGCTACAGCTACCCTGCAAATCCCAACCTTTGTCGTAACCCCTGCAGCACCCCAAAATTCAGATTCAAAACTTGTGAGTCATGGCAGAAAGATGCCAACGAGCCGTGCAGCTCTTCCATGTTCCTATTCCAACTGCCAGAACTCCTCTACCCCAATCCTGCACAGATTGACAGTGTTCCAGGTTTGATGTTGCGGCTTTTTGGGACGGAAAGCTTTAAGCATTTACGAAACATTGCGAGTCCGAGCCCGTGCAGGTGGCTGCAATGCTTCGGACAGGCCGGGTCTGTGGGTCAGCTTGACCCCCAAGCCCTAAGATGCCAGTTTGTGGGGAGTGCTTCGAACATGGACATTTGAGTTGCTGGAGCTTCTAGTTTCATGTCCAGTATGGTTTGGGATCTTGGGTTTCGGCTTGGGTTCGGACCACCATGTTTTGACGTTGAGTTTGCCATTGCGGCGTTGTCCGAGGTGGAAGGTCTAGGGCCTGGGGGTTGTTGCAGATGTTCTTGTGGCTAATGCCGTGTCATAGTCTCGCTCTTCCGTTTGCTGTTGCTGTGCTGTTTCATTTTCTTGCGTTTGCTACAGGTGTTTCCCGTTTGGTTCACCCGTAGCAGTATTGTCTACATGTCGTGTGAAGTGCCAGGAAGTCCTTTCAATTTCCCCCAAACTTGTGGGAGTTTGCTGTGGACATGTGGAAATGCCCTGGGCTGAACTAAGCCGCCACACCCCACAGCTCAAGCAAGGACAAACCAGAAGTGTGAGAACCACTACCCCACCCCGAAAATTGACTTCAAATTGCGACTTCTAGATAGATTTGTCCCATCATTCGGCGCTTCGGTGTCAACGAGAGCTTCAACAACAGCCCTGAATAACCAAGCACATTTCAAATAAGCTAGCGCAAGCCCGAAGCCCCCAAGCAAGACCCTCAACCCTCAACTAACACCAAAGTAGACCACCGATTTACGATAAAAAACATCTCTTTCAGGGCTCAAATATAAGGATCCTTGTCACAACCCCTAACAACAACAAAGCATGTATTAACCAGGGATTTGCATTAAGCCGCAAACTGAAATCCACCGACCCTAAAAGAACCCAAATCTAAAACCACCTCCAAAGCCCAGAACAACATGCGAAACACACCCACAAACCTAACAAAGACCTAATGAACCCTAAAGAACCTCAGCTGGGCAGGGAATTGGCCAAGCGATGGATGGACGACCGGCTCAACTCAACCGTCTTCGGACAGACGGCGGCCACTTGGCGGTGGCTGGCGGTGGCTTTTTGGGTGGTCGTCTCAGGTTGAAGCGTTTACGGCCTGAGTGAGACCTTTTCTTCTTTGACTTTTGGGCTGTAGTGTGAGGGCCTCTGACAGGAGCTTCCACACTAATGCATGAAAGGCTTGAAGCCTTGGATTCCCCAGTCGGGTTCACGAGCACGTCTCGGGATGGTAGGGTTACGCAATCGTTGCAGTATAGAGCGGAGCTTCCGGTGAGAGAGGCTTGCGGCCATTGTAGACTGTTCGGATTCGTGTGGGTCTTCGGATTCGTTGGGTTCCTGTATTGGAGCTAGACAGGGGCCGAAGCCTTGTCTTAGCCACTTGTCATTGCAGCTGGCACCGCTTCATCCTAGTCTCCGGAGCCATGAGCCTTTCGTTTAGCTTTTGGATATGTTCTTTTAGGCTTAGGTCTCAAGCTTGAAGACAGGTGCAGGCCTCAACCTTCTTTGGTCGAGATCCGCCAGTTCACCCGACCCGGAACGGGCCTTCCTTTTAAGACTCCAAACCCCTGAATCCCTTAGGACACCGGAACGGTGAAGGGACTCTGGAACCCTGAACGCTAAATCTTTCCCCTTGCGCCAAGGAGTCCTTCTTCGAGTCCACCACGGGCTTTGGAAGAGAGCTGGGGCTGGAGATGAACGGCAAAGCCTCCCGGAGCCAGTTTTCGGGATTTTTGGGGTGAGGTTGAAAGGTTTTGAGCTTGGGTTTGAAGGATTTAGGGTGTCGGGCAGTGTAGGGTCTATGGCATTTGGGATGTCTTGTTTGCTGTTCTTGCGACCTTGTCCTGTAGCGGTAGCGGCGTGGAGGGCCTTCCGCCGTCCAGTCAAGGCACCTCACCGATCCCATGGTTCAAGGCTCAAACCCCATCGAGCATCAGCAGCTCATTGTCGTGGGTTTGGGGTATTATTAATTCTGATTGTTCAGCATGGGGCCACATTGTTTGTATGAATTATTGTGCAAGTGCGGGTAGGGTATAATGTGCAAGGTTCAGGGTCGAGGAGCCTTGATCAATGACGTAGGACGTAGGAGTTAATTCCCGCTTCCTTGTTCTCAATATGTACAGGGTTTGTAAGTGGATCCCGTCATGCCGGGCATTGTTCAAACAAGGGTCTCCTTACTTTCCTAGGCTCCGGCATCAGTCTCGAAGTACCAAACGACAAGGGTTCAGGGTTTAGTTTAGGAGACACGACAGCAGTTGGAGTAGCAGCAGGGTTTAGGGCCTGGGCGAGTGAACGGAACGATTGAGAGGACGGGTTTTTATTCCAAAACCGAAATCTAGATCCTGCGGCGAGAAGGGGGGATTTCATGAATTAGGGTTCCAAGTAAGGGGTTCGTGTTGTGGAGGTTGTACGTACCACGTAGAATCAACATCGGTGTCCTTTGCAAGTCCCAAATGTGCTGAGCAACTGTAGGCATCTCTGAACTTCAGAGCACATTCCCTCAACGCCCTGCTGATGGGTGCTTTCTTGCCTTGACAGTTCCAGGATTCAGGGTTTAAGGCCTGAACCCTGAAGCGTGAACCCAGGTTTGGACTCCCATCCCTCCAAACTTGATGCTGAAGACTGCCTCTAATCCTCTTGGGAAGACGGAGTTCGCTCCCCGACAGATGTTAGGCAACACCTCTCGCGGGGTTTAAGGTTTCGGGAGTAAGGACCAGTGAGTTAGGAGGTAAAGAAGGAGCAGGAGGAGGAGCAACTGATGCCGCCACAGCAGTCGTCATCATCATCATCTTCACCATCATCATATTCAACATCAGCATTACCACCATCATCATATTCAACATCAGCATTACCACCAGCACCATCACCATGATAATGATCTTGTCATCACCATGGTCAGTGTCATCATTATCATCATCACCATCACCCTCATCATCACCATCACCATCTTCACCATGATCATCATCATCACCATGATTACCATCACCACCTTCATCGCCATGAACAACATTAACACCATCATCATCATCATCATCTTCATCTTCATCATCACCACCAACATCATCATCATCACCGTCATGATCATCACCACCATCATCATCAGCATTACCGCCACCAGCATCACCACATTCAGAATCGCCATCATCATCATCATCATCATCTTCATCTTCATCGTCATCATCACCATCATCGTCGTCATCGTCGTCCTATTCAATGCCATCATCCGAATCATCCACACTACTTCAATCACCGAGACGATGAAATTCAACACCATGGCGGCACAGCTTGTTATAAGTGTGGTCATAGCGATGATTGTTACTGTTGCTGTTGTTGCTGCTGTCGTAGTCGTCGTTGTCGTGGTCTTGGTTGTTGGTTATTGCTGGCGGCTGTTCTTGTGGTTGTGGTTGTTGTTGTTGGCTGTTGTGGCTGGCTGTTGCTGTTGCTGTTGCTGTTGTTGTTATTGCAAAGGCTGCGGCTGCTGCTGCTGCTGCTGCTGCGGCTGCCGCTGC
>BGNK01006053.1:256-31338 GCA_003297005.1 Symbiodinium sp. clade A Y106
TAGGATATTGGTTATATTATGGGTTTAGGTTGATTGTTATGATTTTGATAGGGGTATAGGGTGTTGTTTTGATTTGGGTTGAACTTGATGGTGGGGTTTGCTATGAACTCGGGGATGACTGCTTCTTGCTATACTGCTCACTGGCCCAAGCAGTTGAGCCGGTTCGTTAGGCTTTAGGGTTTGAGAAGTTTGAGCGTGTGGGTGACTAATGAAGATCCGGTGTGTGGGTAAGGATAAGGCTCAGTGGTAGCTTAAATATTGACCGCACCACCAAGAACTGGAACTGTCGGTTTCATTCTCATGTCTTATCTAAACGAAAGCACGAAAAGAACTCGCTGTTTCAGGACTTCCGGCAAAATGTGGCTCTAGGACAGGTCTGGGCATTAGGCTTATGGATTTAGTCAGCGTTTTGCGCTAGTGCTTCGGGCTAAGGGCTTTAGTTTCAGAGCTTAGGGTTTGTTCAAGATTCGTTCGACAACTCTTCTGAGCCTCTTGAAACGAAGTCAAAGGGATCTGAATGAAATGGACGACCACACTCTCCATCTTGTACCAGCCTTGCGAGACCCGAAACCCCTCAAAGTCCTACTAAAACCCGTCACTGACTCACCCTCAACCCTACACCCTGAAATCCCCAAAACCTCCAAAACCCTGAACCCTTAACCAGCCTTAATCCTAAACCCTCAACTCTAAACCCTCAACCTTAAACCCTCAACCCTAAACTCCCAACCCGAACCCTTTATCCTGAACGCAAAACCCCAAACCCTGAACCCTTAAGCCGGGGAGCTGAAGAAAGAAACGTCTCAGACGGCATTGCAAGCTGAAGGGCAGCCCCTGGTCCTCTCGGTCTTGCTTGTTTCTCGTATTTCCGGTTCTTCAGTCTGAGATTAAGGGTTAAGGGGTTCGGGTTAAAGAGTTTAGGCTTGAGGGTTAAGGGATCTAGAGTTTAGGGGTTAAGGGTTTAGGGTTTAGCGTTTGTGGAGTTGAGGATTCAGGGTTTAAGGGTTTAGGGTTCAAGGAAGGGTTTAAGGTTCCATTTTTTTAGCCTAGCGTTGAGGATCGCAAAGCATTCAAAGAACACTCGAACATAGGGGACAGAACAGTATAGTTCTATATGAACCACAGTAGTTCTATATGGACCCGTAGTAGTTCTATATGAACCATAGTAGTTCTATATGAACCATCATAGTAGTTCCGTATGAACCATATTCCAAGATCCTAGATCCTACGTGGGCTGAGGGGCTTTGATACAAGGTCAGATTTAAGGCACTGGGCCAGGTGTACTGGACGGTTCGGAGAGGGAATAGATTTCATTCAGGACCGAAACCCCTATTTAGAATCATGCCTGATCCACTACGACGAGGACTACTACAACTACTACTACTACCACTACCACTACTACTACGACTACTACCACTACTACTACCACTACTACTACTACTACTGCTACGACGACTACCACTACGACTACTACTACTACTGCTACTACTACTACTACTACCACTACCACTACCACTACTACTACTACTACTACTACTACTAGGGTTCCGCGCCTCCTGGCGCCTGGTAGTTTTGAGTGGTCGAGTGTGTAAAATGCTGGGTTTTGAATATTTTTTAGAAATTGTAGTTAAGCCAACTTCAAACGAACTAATTGCTCGGGCTTATGATGATGATGATAAGGATGATGATTATGAGGCTGATGAAGAAGATGGTCAGGTTAACGTTCATGTCACTGCCTTGGCGATCATGCCCAAAACACTGGTATTTACTGCATTTTTTGCTCTTTGTACAACCGCTTGCGGTCAACCATGTCGTTACTACCCCCCCTCCCCACCCACCCACCCCCCGGCACAACAGCAAAGCGCCCAAAACGCCCAAAAACGCAGAAAAACAGAGGTTAACACCAGGCGCCTGGAGGCGCGGTTAGCTACCACTACTGCTACTACTACTACTACTACGACCACTACTACCACTACTACGACGACTACTACTACTACTACCACTACTACTACTACTATTACTACTACTACTACTACTACCACTACTACTACTACTACTACTACTACCACTACTACTACTACTACGACGACTACCACTACTACTACTACTACGACTACTACCACTACTACTACTACTACTACTACTACTACTACTACTACTACTCCTACTACTCCTACTCCTACTACTACTACTACTCCTTCTACGACTGCTACTACTACTAAAGCTACTACTACTTCTACTACTACTACTACTACTACTACTTACTAGAAACCCGAAACTCCAAATTCCGACCTGCGGAAGCAGGACATCTTGGTGCTACTATAAAAGCATAAATAACTACCCTATGCAAAGCTTATGACTGCCTGGCAGTCTGGGAGTTTCGGCTTAAGTTTAGGGTTTAGGGTTTAGGGTTTAGGGAGGTTTAGGGCCTAGGGTGCAAGCGACGCTGAGTACTACGGTTGTGGGTTGCAGTTTTCGGGTGCAGGGTTTTGGGACTACGAACCTCTTGGGCCGAAATCCCCAAGATTATGGGAGCCACATCAAATAAGAGCCCTGACAAGGACCACCGGTTACTTGCAGATTCCTGCACTTAATCGGCAACGAAAATACTGAACTCCAAGCCTTAAACCCCGAAACCCTAAACTCTAAACCCGGAGAACCCTTGTTGCGAGGTGGCACTCTTCTTGAAAATCGAGCCTTCATCATCTTGTTCAGGTGATGCATCCTCTTTCGGAACTCCTCTCACAAACACAAGGGATACAGAGGAAGTGAGCGCTTCAATCTTTTGGGTTTGGGCTTAGCGTGTCAGATCCGAGGTTCTCGGGTGCGGGGTGAGGGGCTTCGAAATCGGGGTTTAGGGCTTACGGTCTGGATACCAAAATGCGTGCACGCATGCTTGCAAACACATGTGCATACATCTACCTCTTACACATTCACGTACAGGTGCATGTATACAAAAACATAAATTGTAACATAAATTACACATACATATACCATTACATACATATGTAAACTTATGCACATGTGCGTGCATGTGTGCGTGGGTGTGAGTGTGTGTGCCTGTATGTATGTACGTACGTAAGTATGGCAAACAAACCACTCATAAATACATATATGTACATACATATTCATGTGTACACATGCAGTTCCTCGCTGATGGGTTCAGCACACTGCGTCGGAGAAGCCCGGTCAACAGCTTTCTTCTGTGTTGCTCCCGGCAAGCAAGGAACAGCACGGCTGGTTTGTTTGGTGCGGCCGGTGGTCGATAAAGGG
This sequence comes from Symbiodinium sp. clade A Y106, assembly GCA_003297005.1. Lineage (NCBI taxonomy): Eukaryota > Dinophyceae > Suessiales > Symbiodiniaceae > Symbiodinium > Symbiodinium sp. clade A. The sequence continues at coordinate 3,527 of BGNK01006053.1, forward strand.
CTCTGATGGGTTTGGGGTTTACGATTTACGGACTTACAGGGTTCAATTTAGTGGGTGTGACAAACTACCTATCAAAGCCAAGCGACTTGTGCTTTGTGCATCTGTCAACATCAGCAACCAGGAAGACGGTGTCTTCGGGAGATGTCATTTTCAGCTCCAGAGCAATACAATACCAAATCCACTAGAAGCCTTAGCCCTTCATAGTTTCTGAAGTCAAGAGCCCCAATCGGCCCCTTCTCAACAAATACCAAAAATGCTCGAAAGCCCAAACCTAAAACCCTGACATGTCCCTAAACCGAAAAACAAAGTTAAACCCTAAGCTCCAAACTTTACATGCTAAGCTCGAAACCTTGAACCCTTGTACCCAAACTTTAAACCTTTAACACTTAACGTTAAACCTTAAACCCTGAAATCTAAACCCTCAACCCTGATTCAATCCCAAGACCAGCAACTCTGCTCCGTAAACCCTACGCTTCAAGTCCTAAATCCTCTACTTTTCAAGACCCGCTCTATAGTGAACCCCAGAAAGTTGGAACATGGCTTGAGGAGGATTAGTGCTAGGATCCCTTATACTTTACCTTAAGGGCAGGAGAATGATGTTCCAACTTTCTGGCTTTTACTGTAAAATATCGAACCCTGAACCCTAAACCTCAAACCGTGGAGCAGCTTTCTCCTGGCTCTCTTTGGTGATGTCTTGCACTATGCCTCCGACTTCTCCTCGGTTCAGTTTCTCAGTTTCAGGGGCAAGGGCTCAAGAGGGTTTATCACCCTAAACCCTAAACCCTAAACCCTAACGTAGAAGGTGCAGGGTTTCGGGCTTCGGGCTTAGGGTTTAGGGTTTATGGGTGCCTGATGTACTGGCAATTGATAACTAGAATAGGGTTTCGGTTCGAGGTGTAACTCTATAAGGGCTGTGAAGGGCGATATGCTCCCCTGCCTCAGCCGTGAAGGCGCACACTCCGACTGGAGTCTCGCGATGTTTCTCTGGCGTTCCTGGAGGATTTGCTCGTCGGTCATGGAGGATGTGTCGATCCCATGCTTCTGCATGGCCCGGCGCAATTCCTTCAGCTGCCGAGGTCCTCTGGATTTCTCGGGACTGCGCTCAGTTTGCTGGAGCGACTGGTGATCATCGCGTCGTCGGGGTCGGCTTCCTCGTCCGCCGCCGTTGTGGGGGCACTGGTAGAGGCGGTCTTGGAGGACATCTTGCACTTGTCCGACATCGTTGGAGAAAGACTTTCGTAGGAAATCTGAATAGTAATAAAAGGTTACTTCGGCTCCCATATTCGAACACAAGAGCCACTGGAGATGAAGAGCCTAAACCCAAAACCCCAAACCCTAAACAAACCCCAAACCTAAACCCCAAACCCTAAACCCTGAACCCTTACCACAAATCCTAAACCACCCAAAACCCTTTTTGCAAACAGTCGAGAATTGGGGTAGATCCGAGGCCTGTAAGCCCCAGAACACGAGCGAAATACTTGAAGGCCAAGAAGGTGGCCGTTATAATTAGAATACGGCTTTTGTAATATTTAGAATACTGTTAACATTATTAAGAGAGTTTCATACAGCCTTGATAACTAGAAAGGAACGGAATACTATTGGCAATTCTTCAGGCTTCTATAGTAACCCGAGGAATCCTGGTTAAGGCTTGGGGACCAGCGTGTGTAGTTCAAGGTATGTAGGGTTCAAGGAAAAGGCTCCAGGGTTTAGGGGTGAATTTAGCTTACCTACAGGATCCGGGGACTAAGTAGGGTCACAAGTTAATGTAGCTACACTTATCAGTACATACAACCCAAATACAACCCGAGTTCAGGTACTTACAACCTTACTTGCCCAGTCCACGATACTTTAGGCTGCATGGCTTTGGGTTGGAGATTTCAGGCTTTTCAGGGCCTATGATGATTGATATGACTATTGTTTGTATTGCTGTGATTAAGTTCATAATCACAACTACTATACTTATTCTGATTAGGAATATCGTTGTAAACTAAGATTCAGGGTTTAAGCTATGGAGTGACCGATACCTCTGCCGAAGCGGCCGATGATGTAAGCCCAAGAAAGACCAGCGATGAGCACCACGCTACTGAGGAAAGTCCTTTCCTCAGAGCTCACGAATCGCAGGAATAGGATTTTAAGGGTCTTGGGTTTAGGAGTTTAGAGTGTAGGGTTTAGGGCTTTGGGGTGGAGTTTCAACATCCAAGGTTTCAGGTTTAGGTTCTTTGTGCGTCACAGCACAGCAGAACCTCTCCGTGAATTTTTAGGAAAAGCCCGGCCCTGAAGCCCAAATCCTTGAAAATCATTCGAAACAACATCCAGCCTGAAACCAAGATTGGATCCAAGAAGGGCTGCTGGCTCAGAGTTCAGGGGTGTTGGCATTTAGTGCGCTGTAAGTTTGCGGTTTGTGCTGTAGCGTTGGGAACATACTGCCGTCGGGTCATATAGGAAACACTCAATCTTGCAAACACAGAGTTTAATGAAGGCTTTGGGCTTATGTGGGTTCGAACATGAATCATCATCGAATCCCTGCCTCCCCGAAGCATGAAACAGAACAAGAGCGAAATAAGAAGACATGCATCAACAGCGTCAGCCGAGCCATGACTACGAACCCAACGCTCAGCAATCCTGAGTCCTGAAACTGACAGCGGAAACCCAATGAATCCTCCGGCACCCGAAGCAAGTAGACCCTAAACTAAACACGAAACCTTGACCTGGCTTTTGAAGCCCAATCCCTAAACCAGCGGTGATCCCTGCTGCATACACCCTAAACAACAATGCCCTCCTCTCACAATAACTCTTACGACGACCTTTATAGCAACTTATAGCAACTTCCCCAAACCCACCAAGTCAGAGCACCAAGATGTTCTGGGGCCCGATATCCCCATAGCCCACAGAGGTGAGCGTGTAGGTGCAGAAGTAGAAAGATGCTACCTGGGGAGGGCCTTAGGGTTCTGGGGGCTTTAGGGGTTGGGGTTCAAGCTCTTAGAAGCAATCGCGCAAGGAACCCCCAGACGAAACAAACAATACCCCCAGGCCCAGACCCAGATCTTGCAGCGGGCTTGGGCGTTTGGATAATTAGGCTCCACCTTATCGCAAGGATCCTCGTGGCACCCCGAAGTTGTTGAACTCTTTGAGTTTTGGACCCCCGCTTTTTTGGCACATTCTCAGGAGAACCCAGAACAACCTTGAATCCAATCCCTAATGCAGTGTTCACTCCTGTGGTTGGGGCTTAAGATGTCTTAATGGTTTAGGGGCTGAGGCTCGAGGGGCATATGCGGACATCGGGGCTTCGCGTTTAGGGCTGCGCGGGTTTACCCGGACTCTTCCGCTGTCTTGCCGGGCAGCATAGACCCGATAGGGAGAGTCTCGTGTTGTGATTCCTTGGGCAGGTGTGCAGGTGACACTAAGCCGACAGTTACCCTAGTTGGGGTACTGCCCCCCATACAGTAACAGTCTATAATAGGGCTACTATTAAGGTCCTAGTATATCTATATTATGAATATTAAACCAACTGTTGCTGAGTGGGGGCAGTACCCAAATCCCTTAGGGATCAGACGAAGACTTGGGGCCATTCGGGCGTTCAAGGAAGACGGATTGGGCCTGCAAGGATCTATGGGCTGGGCTCATTTTGGATTTGCGGCACAGGATGATACTACGGAAATCGGAAGAAAAAAGGGAACCCGAAACACAAGAAACCAAGTTCTAGCTAGTAGTACAAGAGAAGGCAAGGGCAGAGTTGTAAATACATGTTAGCCCCAATCAAGCTATTCGCTTAAGAAGTCCCACGACCCTCCAAGTAGGGTTTTCTGGAGTCTCAAACCCGTTTGCCTTTCTGCTTACGATGAAATCAACACTAATAATAAAAACACGTTTCGAGTTTCTGATTGTGGTGCCATTTATAATGTTAGGGTGAAGGGGGCTTGTAGGGGTCATAAGCCTCTAAGTTTATGGGTTCTATAGGGTGTGTAAGGCTTATAAGGTGTAGAGGGTTGCTATGTCTCAGAGGGTTCAAGGGAGCCCTTTCAAAATCTGAACCTTTTCGCATTCTACGCTTTGCCGAACCCAGAGCCCGAGACCCTCAGCCCTGCTCATTACAGCCCATGAGAACCCAACGAGCCGCCTCAAACGAAAACCTGAAACCTTAACCCGCAAACTCCCAGAACCAGCCCACTGATTTGGGGGTATATAGCATTATTTCGGGCTCCTTCAAAAGAAAAAACTATACTGCAATTTAGCCCTGTGTGGGCACTTGTATTGGCGGTTTTACGATTACAGTACCCTGATGGATCCCTTATAGTAGCCCCTATGGACCCCTTAAAAAGGGATCCTACTCTAATTATTAAGGCCCTAGATTGACCTCCGCTCAGTTTCCGTAGGCAGCATCGGCTTCTTGGATAGAGTCGATCCACTGCGGGTACACCGGGTCGACCAGCCTCTGTTGAATCAGGGTTTAGCGGTTTTGGGTTTCGGGGCCTCAATCTCTAACCAAGAGCGCTCTTATGGGGTGTAAGGGCCTTAATCGTTGGCATAGGTTTTGGCGGCTTGTAGTATGGTTATGGTTTACTTATATAGGTACATTGGGACAAGAAGGGTAGGACATTATTGAATCTACCTTTAAACTGAGGGCTTCGGGTGGTCGGGCTCTCAGGGCGTAGACATGGGTGTACATGGGGGTGAAAACCTTTTGTGCTCTGGGCTTAGAGCTCAGCAATTTAATGTTGATGCTACTAGTATAGGGCCCTTCAAGCCTTCACTGTCTCTAGTACGGCTTTGGGTATATCCACTCCGGCTACATAGGGACTATAAATACTGATTCCTACGCCTACACTAAGGGAATAGGGTCCAGCTGAAGCTGGGTTCGTACAAGCGGCAGCAGAGTCATCGCCCAAAGACATGCCAGCCAGTGACACATCAAGCCTGCAACAAGTGGAAACTTGTACCAGAAACCCTAAACTCTAGAATACCATACCCTGAAGAAGATCGGAAACCGGAACCCTAAACCCAAACGGGCACATACATGTAGAGGCACTGCAGCTGCAGGATTCTCGCTTACGAAATGGCTTAGTATTCGTGCTAAAGTAAACACGCCCTAAACCTTGAAGTGGACCGGGGATGCGATCCATTCGGGAGGATTGAATGCTTTTGGCGACCGTGTCTGCTTGGGGGGTTTAGGGGTTGAGTGTACGGTTGGGGATCGTGCTGACGGTTCGGTTTACGTATTGCATTTAGAGGCAACCGACAAGTCATAGATTCTTTAAAACGGGTTCAAGGCGGCAGGCTTTTGTGTGCCGGGTTGGCGGGATTGGGATTGGGGCATTGGAAAGTAAGACGGGGCACCCGGTGCCTCTCTGCCCGGAGTGCATAAGCACCACTGAGAAAACCAGACAGCCCGCTAAAACGTCAGGCTCAGTACCCCGAGATGCACTAGTAATATATTATAAACCTACAATGCTACAATAAACTGTTGGTTAAAACATGTACAAGAATGTACTGTCATATTCGCCAACACGATGATACTACACCATGTGGGTAACCTTCGCTGTTCGGTCAGAGGCCTGAAAACCTCAACCACCCCAACACAAAAACCCTAACCGGAAATCCAGAGCCCTAGAATCCGGATGAAGCTCCTGAAAAAGACTCCTTAAAAACATCCGAGCTGCCTAAAACCAGTAGAAACCGGCCCAAAGCCATCTGCTGGTAGGGTATCGACCAGGGAACCCTCGGCGTCTAACCAAATGGGCCAAAGGGTTTAGGAAGGTTTAGGTATCGTTTTGGTGGGGCCTTTTTCAATCCAGGACGGGCGCGTTCAGGGTTTCGGGATTAGGAATTTTTAGGTTTCCAAGGGTTCTAGAATTGGGGCTTTGTATCGGTTCTGTAGGGTTGCGATAAGGACGCTAACGATTAGAACAAGGCTTGGGGAGTTAGTATAGTATGATGAAAGCAAAGTTTCTTTTAGAGCTCTAGGATGCTCTAGGGTTCTATAAGAGCTCTAAGGTTCCAAATTATATAGTCAGAGTAATCCAAGGCCTTCATGATTCGCAAAAGTATTCAGTCTTGTAGAAATTTTTTTGTACGGGGACTATAATGTGGTATTCTCACCAACTCTTCAGACCCGTAGGATGGTTTTCGGACTTGGGGCTTCCAGGTATGGCTGTGTCCAGCCATACACTCAACTTGTGAGGTTGTTTTGCCTGTTAGCGGTATCCACGGATAATTAATTCGCAATTTTCCTCCCCCGATTGTAGCTCTTGGCTCAAGGCCTTGCCCGTCAGGAAAACAAGTGCCGAGGCAATCAGAACTTGGAGTGATCTTGAGAGTTGAAGTTGGCTTCTTGATTCGCACGTGCGCCGTCAATGAGGGCATGCCGCACGCTTCCCGCACAGTATCTATAATAAATTTAAAGTTGCAGGCCGGCCAACAACACATGTGATGTGTCACTGCAATCGAACTTCAAAAACTCCTGGCCAATCTCACTGGCCCCTGCGAGCTCAAAGCGGTGATGAGCCATGTGGGCCAGCCTCATCCACGAAAGCGCTAGACACAAGTTCGAAATGCCGGGTAGCCCTCCATGAGCCCGCGACATGATCAGGACTTCGCGCTCTCGGCCCCTTGAGGCACGAAGTCGCTTGCCCTGAAGTGACTGGGTTTCATGGGTGCACATCTTTGCTTCTCAAGCTGTGGCTGGGACCTCGCTCTCACTCTCTCTGTCTTTGTCCCTCTCTCCCATTCTGTCTTACAGGGGGCTCCAATATTTCCTCTTTCCGCTCTCTCACCCTCTCTCTGTCTCCCTTTGTCTGTGTGTGTGTGACCCTCTCTCTCTCTATCTCCTCTCTCCCTCCCTCTGCAGACAAACACATAAATCAGCAAATATCTATGTTTATGGTCACGCCACCTCCTATGATCCAATGGTTCCTCAATGTTTTCGATTTGCTGCTTTACGAATTAGCTTCTACCCTAAGGGTGAAGACACCAGAATGTACTACATCTTGATAGATTCTTACTATACAGCTGTATATCCCCCCATCGTCGCGTCTCGGCTTTTGATGACAGCAACTCGTGACCAAAATTTTGATTCCAAATCTGGCTTTAGGTGGTTTCTTCTGTCACTCACGCATTCACTAAAGCGCAGCATCAACACCCTGTCCCCGTGCTGGCTTGAGAAAGTAAGAAGCGTCCTCTTCAGCCGGGAAAATCCCTGAAACTCTTCACAAAGTGCTTTCCGAATCTAGTGACAATGCAATCCACGTTCAAAGCCTTCCAATGCAAAACATCCTGTCGGGAGTTCACTCCTGAGAAAGCTTCCGCCTTAAACTTGTTGGCATTGCTAGCTTGACTTGGCTTGAGTGCTCACACAATTGTGAGAACACTCAAGCCGAGCCAAGCTAGCAATGACGACACGACTGGAACCTGGCAGTACCGATGCCGAACGTTCAGCTTTTGGGCTTCGTGGGCAGGTGCCTGTAGTAGAAGCCAGAAAGTTGGAACATGACTGTAGGAGGATTAGTGCTAGGATCCCTTATACTTTACCTTAAGGGCATGAGGATAATGATGTTCCAACTTTCTGGCTTCTGTTATCGAGTGTGAGAGTTTGGCGAGTGTGGCGAGTACCATCACCACAAAGCCAATGGACTGTTAACCTTAACATCTGGGACAGCTCCACGGTCGGGGCAAAGCTGAACTTCTCGCATATGGCCACGGAGGACCCGGACCCTCTCGGAGTCTGGCGGCCAGACGGTTCTGGAACCACACTCTTGCCATCGCCTCTGTCCCGGACCTCAGATAGGTCCGGCACGACGAACGAACACTAACCGGCACTAATGCGGATGCTGGCCACCAGCTCTTCGACAAAGCTCCTCAAAGTTCGCTGAGGCTCAGCACGGCACCAGTTTCGGAGCATGTCGTCCCCCACCAGAACACAGGTGTCGATATGCTCCTTTATGCAATCGAAAAAACGAGCTGCAGAAGAGTCCACAAGTGCAAAACATCACGAAGAGTGCGGAAAGCACCGGTGTTGCAAAAATGTCGGAAAGTGCAGGGCCAAGTGTGAAACATCCCACAAAATGCAAAAAGTGCCTGCGAACACTAGAAGTCAGGAAGTGCCGCAAATCAAGCTGGTGGGCTCGCCGATCACGTATGTGCCCCGGTTCACAGAACGGTTGAAGGGCTCCACAGGGTTGCGTAAAAGGTGTACATGGTTCTATCAGTCTGAAGTGTGAATCCCTGATCAAGTCCTACAGTCCTACAGTTTGCACCTTCTCCGGGGCTTTCGTTTGAGGAGGCATTCAGGCTCAAGCGTTTAGGGTTCAGGGTTTGGGTTCAGGCGTCGGGCTTATAAGGTCTCAGGCTTCGGGTTTAGGGTCTGGGTTCAGGGCTTCGAGTTTTATCTATGAAGGCTGCACTGCCATCCCCACCAGCGTTTGTGACGCAGTAATCGCAGCAGTAGCAGCAGCCGTAGTCGGAGCGGGAGCGGGAGGGGGAGCCGGAGCGGGAGCAGTAGAAGTAGCAGCAGCAGCAGCAGCAGCAAGTAGCAGTAGCAGTAGCAGTAGCAGTAGCCGTAGNGAGGAGGAGTAGGAGTAGGAGTAGGAGTAGGAGTAGGAGTAGGAGTAGGAGGAGGAGTAGGAGTAGGAGTAGGAGTAGGAGTAGGAGTAGGAGTAGGAGTAGGAGTAGGAGTAGGAGTAGGAGTAGGGGTAGGGGTAGGGGTAGGAGTAGAAGTAGGAGTAGTAGGAGTAGGAGTAAGTAGTAGGAGTAAGTAGTAGGAGTAAGCAGTAGGAGTAGTAGTAGTAGTAGTAGCAGTAGTAGTAGTAGTAGTAGTAGTAGTCGTGGTAGTGGTAGTAGTAGTGGTACTAGTAGTAGTAGTAGTAGTAGTAGTAGTAGTCGTGGTGGTAGTAGTAGTAGTAGTAATAATAGTAGTAGTAGAAATAGTAGTAGTAGTACTAGTAGTAGTAGTAGTAGTCGTGGTAGTAGTAGTAGTAGTAGTAGCAGTAGTAGTAGTAGTAGTAGTAGTGGTAGTGGTATTGGTAGTGGTAGTAGTAGTGGCAGTGGTAGTGGTAATGGTAGTGGTAGTAGTAGTCGTCGTAGTAGTAGCAGTAGCAGTAGCAGTAGCAGTAGCAGTAGGAGTAGTAGTAGTAGTAGTAGTACTGGTACTGGTACTGGTACTGGTACTGGTACTAGTACTAGTACTAGTACTAGTACTAGTACTAGTACTAGTACTAGTACTAGTACTAGTACTAGTACTATAGTACTAGTACTATAGTACTAGTACTAGTACTACGGTTGATGGACAAAATCCTGCATGACCTTAAGGACTCTAAACTATGGGAATTATGGTATATTCCTTATATTCGGTAATGCAGGATTTTGTCCATCAACAGTAGTACGAGTACCAGTACCAGTACCAGTACCAGTACCAGTACCAGTCCCAGTCCCAGTCCCAGTACCAGTACCAGTACCAGTACCAGTACTAGTACTAGTACTAGTACTAGTACTTAGTACTAGTACTAGTACTAAAACTAGTACCGGTACTAGTACTAGTACCAGTACGTAGTACTAGTACTGGTACTAGCACTAGTACTAGTACCAGTACTAGTAGTACTAGTACTAGTAGTACTAGTACTACTACTACTACTACTACTACTACTACTACTACTACTAGTACCACTACTAGTACAAGTACTAGTACTAGTAGTAGCAGCAGCAACAGCAACAGCAGTATTACTTGTAATGATGATAATGCTAGCAGCCGGAGCAGGAGCAGAAGCACCAAACATCATGCCAACGCTACTTCTCCTAAAACTTGCTACGGGCATGGCCAGCGCCACTACCACGACTGCCAGTACAGACTTGTTGTACTCGTAGTGCTAAGGAATATTAGCAACAACTGAGCTCCGGGCTTGCCCCAAAACACCGAACACCAAGAAATTCGAAACCCTGCACCTTGAAACTTTAAAAGCATGAGCCGTGCAGAGCCTGGAGCCTGTACAGCTTCCTTAGAAAACCCTGTAAACCCTCGAAATGCCACATAACCTCTGAAAAACACACACCATTTTGCAAACGAAGACTTTGAAGCCCCACTCCGCACACCTAAACCCGAAACCCGTAAACCCGAAACCCTAAACCCTTAAACCCTTAAACCCTAAACCTCAAAACCCCTACCTAAACCCCCTAAACCCATAAACCCATAAACCCATAAACCACCAAACCCCTAAACCCCTATCCCTACCACTAGTGAAAGAAAAAAACACCTCCAAGCGACTCCAAGTCTTGAACCATCCGCGAAGTCTTCACAAGCCGCAACAGCTTCCTCGAGGTGAATTAAGGGTTTCAGGGGCTTAAGATTTGGAGTTTAGGATGGTTTAGGGCTTCGGATCTACAGGTTTAGGTTTTGGCCTTCGGGATTCTTCGGGCGTGAAGGATTTACGAACCGAGTCTGCCTGCTTCTCCACCTCCTCCGCGGAGGAGACCTACACCCGTCCTTGTGCCTGTCATGATTCACGAAAGCATTCCGTGGGTGGAGTTTCTGATGGTGTCAGCTGCTTCACAGTTTACGCCCCACACGCTGGGAATACAGAGGCCATCTCGCGTGGGAATCTGTCGGCGTAGGGTTTGAGGTTTTGGGTCAAAGACGGGGGCCTTGATCATCAGAATATTCACGGGCTTTGGTGTCGTAGAAATCTGTACGAACTGCAAGTGGATACTATTGCTAAGCATTCAGCTCCCTGTATTGGGGTTGTTATGATGAGGGATTTCAGGTATATAGTAGAGTCTAACATGACCTAACATCATACAGTGTATTGCGACCAACATACTACAACAGAACGTAAACATCTTAATGTAGGAACCTGATTAGGCAACCTTGGGTCCTTATTAGGGTTCTTATATGGATCCGAATATATTGGGGTTAAAGGGCCAGGGTTTATTAATCAGGTTCCTACAGTATTATCGTACCCTTAAAGATCCCTTATAGTAACCCTTATACACCCCCTTTAAAGGAACCCTAATAAAGGCCTTAGGTTTCTTAATCAGCTTCCTACATTAGCACTCCAGAGCCGTCAGATTCGGGAGGCTCGGGGTAAAGTCGATTCGGGAGCCTCACCTGCACGGCACCACTGTGGTATCTGCATAGCATGGCATTTCTTGTGGGAGGCAAGAGGATTATTTTTACTTGAGACTTCGCGATAGGCTCTTTCGACTAGCCCGTAAACACTGAACCATAGGGCCAAAGCCGTAAACCACGCCGAAATGGTAGACGGCACCCCCGTCCGCCGAGTTGCAGTAGGCGTAAGGCCTCAGCATGCGCCCAACGACTTGCTCAAAGTCAGGGCAGTCAGGGCTTAGGCACTAACGGTTAAATTGGAAATATATGCGGGTGTGAGACAACAAGTGACTGTCATGCAAAAAATCCAAATGCAGGAATTCCCACTGTAGAAATCCTCTGAAGAAGACTGAGCAAGGTTGCTGTACCACCCTCCACAGACAGACCAAAACCCCTGAACCCTGAACCCCTAAACCCTAAACCCTAAACCCTTAAAGCCCTAAACCCCAAAACCCTAAACACCTCAACCTCTGAACCTCTAACTCAGAGCCCTGACTCCACTTGCGGCCACAGCAGCTCGGAAGACCTTGATCGTCGTGAGCTCTCTGAGCTCCTTCTACTTGAACTAGGGTTTAGGGTTTAGGGTTTAGGGTTTAGCACGGGTTTGGGGTTTAGGGTTCTGGGTTTGGGCTGAGGGTTCTGGGTTCTTGTTAAGGGATTTAATTTAAGTTACCATAATATGGATCTATAGTGAATAACATGGTTTCCTTATGTATAATGGCAACTTCATCTAAACCCCTTAACAAGAACCCAGACTTCGTAACTAGGATTTGGCGCTTATGGTTTAGGGCTTAGGCTACACTTACACTTACAAGTACCTTGAAGTCTGGGGCTATAAACAGCTACACCTGTACTTTCGAGTTGTTAAAAGTCGCTATACTGATTATAGGGAGACTGAAAGGTTACCAAGAAGTCACCCATGCCTATAATTGCACATAACCCCAGCTAAGGTAGCTTACAACCTTACTTATCAAGCCCAGCCACCCGACTCCTGATCCCCCCCAATCAGCAGAGTTCTTCACGGGGGGGGAATTTAGGGTTCGGTTTTAAGGCTGCCGGTTTGGTTAAACCGTGAACCCTAAACCCAAACGAGCTGCCGGTTTAGATGGGGCTTTAGGGCTGTAGGGGTGGGCCGGGCTTGATAAGTTTAGGGCTTTGGCTCTAGGGTAGGGCTTGGCTGAAGCTGCTGTTTCAGGTGTTTAGGATGGTTTAGGGTTCAGGGTTTAGGGTTCAGAATGTGGGTTTGCGTTTAGGGGGCTTGAGGAATAGAGACACCCTTAACCCGAAACAATGGGTTCAGGGTCTTAAGGTCAGCTTTGGATTCTCTGGAAAGCTTCTGGGGTTCAGAAATTTAGAACTTGGGGTTTAGGGTTTAGGGTTTGGGGGGGTTCAAGATTCGGGATTTAGACAGCTGTCGTCAGCGAAGTTTTCTGTATCATCGACGAGAGATAGACAGAGAATGTTGTCTTGCTGCAAGCGACCGTTCACGTGCTGCATGACGATGCGGCCAAATACTGTGAGCTCTCGCCTATCGCTGCGGTAGCACGTCTTGCCGGATTGAGTGTTCGCCACGTAAAGCTAAAGACACAAGTCTGCCTGGCTGGCGCTGTCCATGTTACCGCCTGCAGCTTTGTGCCACCAGGAGCGTAAGAAAGTTGGCTGCAGTGTCGGGCTGTGGGACTCGAAAATCGGGGCAAATTTACTGCCATTCTTTCGGCTCTTTTGGCTCGTTAACGGCTCAGGTTCCATGAATACTCAGCAATGAGCGGCGACCTTCGAAGTAGGATGACCGCAGTCGGTTGCGAGTGTAACTCCAACGAAGCACGGCCCTCCATTTTGTGTGACCCGCCGAAAGCCTTCAAGTACAACCGCGCGACTCCACAACCCTCAACGCCGAAAGTCCTGAGTCGTTAAACCCTTTTTGTAGCCCTTATGGGAGCCGAAACAGCAGCTCTATTGGAACTCTTATACTCAACTGCATAGGCGCAAATCCTAAACCCTGCTAAGGCCTGAATCCAAAGCCGCCGAAGCCTGCAACCCAAAGCCCTGACACCCCGACCCAATTGAAGCACAGTAGTCTATTTCTCTCTATCTTCGTATAGCCTGGGGGATGAGTTTTGGGCTTAGGGCTCAGGTTTTCAGTCCTCCACCCCGAGCGACAGCGTGATAAGCCTCGTCTCACGAGGCAGCGAAGCTTTGGGGATGGCGGCTTCGGTAACGAAGTCGGGGCTCTGCCTTGAGGCTTCCATGGCTTACCGTTCTAGGCTCTTGCCATAGGTCCCCTAAACCCTAAACCCTAAACCCTAAGCCCTAAACCCTAAACCCTAAACCCTAAACCCCTAAATCCCTCTACAGCACCTAACATGAAGTACCCCACCAAGGCGCCTCAACAAACACCATGGGACTGGAATGTCCCACAACCCCCCGGCCCTCCTTTCGAAAGCCCAGACTTCGGTGTTGGGTTCGAGTCGGTTTGGGGGGTTCATCGCCGTGTAAGCTTAAGCTGTCAGACTATAGATACGTAGATATGTATATTAATATATATATATATATATATATATAAAGGTATATGTAAAGTAGATATATATATATATGATTATGAGTATAATCAGGGTCCTCAGGGGCACTACGCAACAGTATTTTCAACTATTCAGGCTTCTATAGTAATCGTCTAAGGGGTCTTTTGAGCCCTGCAACCAAAACCTGACCGCGCCATCCCAAATTGGAGTCTCAGCCGCTCGAAGGGCAGCAGGGTGATGAAATCAAAGAAGAACCAGGTCCTAAAGTATAGAGTTGAGGGTCCAGGGTTTAGGAATATTAGGGGTGAAGGGTTTAAAGGTTCATAAGGGTTTTGGGTTTGGGGTTGGCGCGTTTCGGGTTTATGTAGGGTTGAGGGTTTACTGTTTAGGGTGTAGGATCCGAAAAAGGCCCACATGCAGGTTCGGTTTAGGCAGGCGCGGTAAGAAGAGCTTGCCAAGACTAGGACACCTCAAACTCAAACTGTCGAACGAGGAGCAGAATAGCTTGTAGATCGTACCCCAGAATCGATCCTAGAATATGCAGGGAGTTTCAGAGAAGCCCTCAGCAGCCAGGAGACCTACATAAGGGACGACGGATATTCAGAAACCACCATAAAGGTTTAGGAGGAAAACTAAGACAAGGCTTCAGGGTTTGGGAGCCTGGCAACATCCTTCTTTAGATGCAGCAACACGGCCAAGTACCTCCCGTCCCCAAGAAGGCTGCTTCTCCGAAGAATATGACCTTGCCGCCAAGACTATGCAAGCCGTGTACTCTAAACCCTAAACCCTAAACCCTAAATCCGCAGGCGAGGAACCCTACCTCCCGAGCCCCGAAGTGTCGGGCAGAGACCTGGGGGTTCTGAGCTCCCGATGCTACGAAGTCAGGGTGCCGGAGGTAGGTGCAGGAAATCTTCGCCAGTCTCACCTGGCGCAGGGTTGAAGCATGGGAAGGTTTAGAGGCTTTCCAGAGGTTCTGCTGGGTTTTAGGGTTTTAACGAGGTTTTTGCTGGGTTTAAGTTTAGGGATTCAGGGCCTGGCAGGTTTGGAGTTCAGGGTTGGTCAGGGCTTCACCACAAAGCCTTACCACTCTTCACAGGTCCAAACACCCAAAACACAGCGAAACTTCTGCCACTGAGCCCGACGCTTCTGGCTAAGTCCCGGACAGAAAAAACCCTCTACCTTGGGTCATTCCCCCCAAAAAGTAACTGACTGTCCTTAAAGGGGCCTTATTAAGGGGGGTATTATAACTCCTATTACCCATTGTGGTAACAGTTGCTGTAAGGGGGAATGACCCAACCTCTACCTCTAAGCCACGCCTCCCTAGTCTCGACCAGCCTCTTCAAGCCTTGTTCCGCTGAGTAATCCGGACTCCGGCATGACAGGCAGAAGTCGTGGCCAACGGCATCACAGCCCCTCCCACCCCACCCCCCGCCACAACTGTCAGAAGCCCGAAACACTACCTCCCTAAACCCCACTAAACCCCAAACCCCTAAACCCTGAACCCTACGCCTTTGTGCCGGAAACCTCAACATCCAGGAGCCCATGGCCCCTCCAGGCCTCCCACACAACGCCCCGGGGCGTGATCTTCGGATACGAGGTCATGAACTGCAAGAAGAGGTCGATAAGGAAAAGGAAGTCCTAGAAACGGAAGGCGCTTCGAGGGTTTTGCGGTATGCTATACTATACGATACCTTCAACTACCATGACCTACTTATCTGTGGGCTTTCTTGTAAACCACAACAACAGTAGGTCTTGTTACTTCAAAGTAGCTATATTCGGTAACCCTCACAAGACTGATCACTGTCCAGGCCGCCATGCCAGTTAAGATAAACCCGACACCCTTCCAGTACGTAGGGCGTTCGTGGTTCACGGTTTGCAGGTTTACGGGTGGAGAGGCTAAAGCCTGGGGTGCATGCCCTCAATGCCGTGCACATCTCGTCAAGCGTCTCTAAAATGCCGGCGAACCAAATACTCTTTGGTTGAGAGATACTCCCATAAGATCAAGCATATATATATATGCACACAGGTACATACATATAAATGACATACATACATATATATATATAAATATATATATACACACACATACATATATATATATAGTTACACACACACAGAGTCTTGGTCTCTCTGAGCCCTTGGCACGGAGACCTCCTGAAGCCCAGGCGCCACTCCGAGGCTCACGAAAAAGAGCGTGTCCAGCTGCAGCTCAAAAAGGCCCACCTCTTAAGACTTGGGCTCGGTGTGAATTTGGGATTTAGGGCTTAGGGATTTAGGGTTTAGGGATTTGGGTCTAGGGTTTAGGGATTTAGGGTTTAGGGATTTAGGGTTTAGGGATGTAGGGTTTGGGGATATAAACAAGCTTAGGGGTTAGGGTTTAAGGACTTAGGGTTTAGGGCTTGTTTTCGAGTGCAGCGGCCCTTTCTCCGCATGCCGGGTCCCAAGCCCACTTTTCTACAAATGTGTGCGCTGCCGGATATCCAAAGGAAAAGACATCCAACTAAATAAACCCTAAACCCTAAACCCTAAACCGACGCTCAGACTTGCGGCTTGGGGATTTAAGGATTTAGGGTTTAGGGTGGAGGACGCGGGTGAGGCTTTCGGGTCCTTCAACCAAAGCCCTAGCCCTTTACGCTGCTGCTTGGCGGGGGCGCTGATCCGCTGCCTGTGTGCCCCCCGGCTTCAAGCAACTAAACCTTAGGGTTTAGGGTTTAGGGTTACCTGAAGATAGGCGGGTCACTTGTGACTTCTGTCAGGTGTCACTTGTGACTTCTCGAGAGGCGAGTCGCTTGTGACTTCTGTCGGGTGTCACCTCTGACTTCTCTAGCCGGCGAATTTGCAACACCTCTCAGCAAAAATGCATGAAATCACTTGTGACTTCTCTGGCTTGGGATCGGCTTTCAATCTTGCATCCTGGACTTTCTCGCAAGGGTCCGCGGATTGGGGTTAGGGTTCAGGGTTTACGGTCATGGGATTGGGGTCTAGCCGAAGGGTTCAGGGTTTAGGGTTTACGGTTTCAGGGTTTCCGTTTAGGGCAGCGGGCCCGAGTTTTCGATGAAAAAATGCATGAATATTTTCCCTGTAAACTGCTCCGGGTCTTTCGGGTGAAGCATGAGGGTTTGGGGCAGTTGCAGAGTTCGCGATTTAGGGTTTAGGTTTAGGGTTCACGGTTTAGGGTTTGGGATTAGGGTCTAGCCTCAGGGTTCAAGATTCAGGGGTTAGTTCTGTTGATTTAGGGTTTAGGGATTAGGGTTTTAGGGTTTAGGGTTTGTTCAAGGCTTGGGGCTTTAGAGCTCAAGGCTTCGGCTTTTTTAGGATTTGGTTTAGGGTTTAGGGGGCGTCGGCTTTAGGTTAGGCGCTTCGGGTTTTAAGGTTTAGGGGTTAAGGGTTTTAGGGTTTAGGGTTTAGGCTTTAGGGTTTGGGGTTTAAGGGGGGAGGTTTCAGAGGTTTAGGGTTTAGGGTTTCAGCTTGGGGTTTAAGGGGTTGCTCGGGGTTCAGGGTTTTAGGGTTTAGGGGTTAGGGTTTCTTTTGGTTTAGGGTTTAGGGATTAGGGTTTAGGGTTTTGGGGGTTTAGGGTTTAGGGTTTGCTCAGGGCAAAGGGTTTCAGGGTTTAGGGTTGAGGGTTTAGGGGGTTAGGGTTCAGGGTTTAGGGTTTACGGGTTTCAGCTTGGGGTTTAGGGGTTTGCTCGGGGTTCAAGGTTTTAGGGTTTAGGGGTTAGGGTTTTTTTTGGTTTAGGGTTTAGGGATTAGGGTTTTGGGGGTTAGCGTTTAGGGTTTGCTCAGGGCAAAGGGTTTTAGGGTTTAGGGTTGAGGGTTTAGGGGGTTAGGGTTCAGGGTTTAGGGTTTACGGGTTTCAGCTTGGGGTTTAGGGGTTTGCTCGGGGTTNGGGTTTAGGGGTTAGGGTTTCTTTTGGTTTAGGGTTTAGGGATTAGGGTTTTGGGGGTTAGGGTTTAGGGTTTGCTCAGGGCAAAGGGTTTTAGGGTTTAGGGTTGAGGGTTTAGGGGGGTAGGGTTCAGGGTTTAGGGTTTACGGTTTAGGGTTTCAGCTTGGGGTTTAGGGGTTTGCTCAGGGCAAAGGGTTTTAGGGTTTAGGGTTTAGGGTTTAGGGTTATGGGTGTGTCGACCAAACTGTTGCGGTAAAAAGTATGTGCGACGGAAGTCAGAGATTTTTTGCATAAGGGAGTTCGTCACGTCCGTGGACCCCGACATATTTCCCACCACAACCCGCCCGGAGCATTTTTTCTCAGCTTATGTCCTCAAGCGTCCAAAACAACGAAGATATTCATGCAGCTACAGGCAAGCTCGCAGCCTTTCCTCGCCTGTGACAACTCTAAAGGTTGCTGCCGTAGAATTAAAATGTGCGAAGGGAGGCTTATTCTGTTGAGAACATTTGCTCATGATGAAGGCCCGGCGAGGCGAGATGCAAGTCATGACGCTCACTGCTTACATTCAAAGAGCTTCGCCTGGAAGGCGACTGCACGTCGCCATTCGCACGAGATCGCTTGGTGGGTAGCATGAAAAGGGCAAGATATTGATCTACCTTCGCAGCTTCCGAGTGTCATATCCTGCTCACTGTTGGCACCGGTTACGCTTCTTTCGTCACCTGTGAGAAGTCTAGAGGTTGCTGCCATAGACTCAAAATGGAGCGACGGAAGGCTTATTTTGTTGAGAACATCAGCTCTTGCTCATGATGCAGGCGACACGAAAACAACGGCCCTGTTTTGCTGCAGAATGTGGCCCCGACCCCTGTGGGCACACACGAGCACTCGAGGGTCCACTTTTCGATCCTAAGATTCAGAACCCAGTTTAGAGCAGCCACACGAAAAGAACGGCCCTGTTTTGCTGCAGAACGTGGCCTCGACCGCCGTGGGCACACATGGACCCTGGAAGCTTTAGAGCAGCCACACGAAAAGAACGGCCCTGTTTTGCTGCAGAATGTGGCCCCGACCCCTTTGGGCACACACGAGCACTNGGCCTCGACCGCCGTGGGCACACATGGACCCTGGAAGCTTTAGAGCAGCCACACGAAAAGAACGGCCCTGTTTTGCTGCAGAATGTGGCCCCGACCCCTTTGGGCACACACGAGCACTCAAGGATCCATTTTCGGATCCTAAGACTCAGAACCTCGAACCAAGGAGTCCCGAATGGTTTAGAGCAGCCACACGAAAAGAAAGGAGGGGACCTCGAGATTGGCACCTGGCCCAAGCCAAAATGCACATTTTATGAACAGAATTTGGTACTGCAAAATCAGACTGTAGAGCAGCCACACGAAAAGAACGGCCCTGTTTTGCTGCAGAATGTGGCCCCGACCTTTGGGCACACACGAGCACTCGCGGGTCCATTTTTTTCCGGTTTAGGGTCCTCTCTTATTCTTAAGTAATCTAAGGAAGCCTTGTTTTCAGTTATTGAACTTACTTGTAAATGGATGTAATTATGCCTATAATTACCATTAACCCGTAAAGACTAGAAAGTCATTTGTTGCTTTCCCGTACAGGGTGCAATACGCTCCTGCGCGTGATAAGGCTTACGCTGAGTATTCAGGCTTACGCTTTGAGTTTAGGGGGTTAGGGTTCAGGGTTTAGGGTTTACGGTTTAGGGTTTCAGCTTGGGGTTTAGGGGTTTGCTCGGGGTTCAGGGTTTTAGGGTTTGGGGGTTAGGGTTTCTTTGGGTTTAGGGTTTAGCGATTAGGGTTTAGGGTTTTGGGGGTTCGGGTGTTGGGTTTGCTCAGGGCAAAGGGTTTTAGGGTTTAGGGTTGAGGGTTTGGGGTTTAAGGAGGGTTTTAGGGTTTAGGGGTTAGGGTTTCTTTTGGTTTAGGGTTTAGGGATTAGGGTTTAGGGTTTGGAGGGTTAGGGTTTAGGGTTTGCTCACCGTTTTAGGGTTTAGGGCTTAGGGGTTTTTGGGCTAGGTTGCGGACCCCTCCCGTTAGCTCCCCACGGGCCCTCTCGCCTCGTGCTCGGCCTCGAACGTCGGTGGAAATGGTATATGGTATGTAGGTACTAAAGCAACAACATGCTTAGCATCACGATCAACCTCATGGGCATCATGGGCAGATCCTCGTGAGCATCTTGTGCACCATGAAAGAGGATGGAGGGGAGGAGGTGGAAGAGGGAGGAGAAGGGAGAGGAGAGCGAGGAAGGGNCATGGGCAGATCCTCGTGAGCATCTTGTGCACCATGAAAGAGGATGGAGGGGAGGAGGTGGAAGAGGGAGGAGAAGGGAGAGGAGAGCGAGGAAGGGTCGCCAAGGTAACCAAAGATCCACAAGTAAGGACACTGCAGCAATTTGTAAGGGCAGAGACTGAGAAGTCACAAGCGACACCGGCACAGAAGTCACAAGTGACACCCGACAGAAGTCACAAGCGACCCCTCTACCTTACCTGAAGCCACTAAACCCCTAAACCTGAAGCCACTAACCCCCCAAACCTGAAGAAACCCTAAACCAATACCCTAACCCTAAACCCTAACTGGTCGAATGTCTTCTATGTAATGTAGGGGCCTTAGTAATTGGAATAGGGTTTTGGGGGTTCCTTATGATAAGTATGGTACCATATACCCCTAAACCCTGTTCTAATTATTATGGTCCCTACATTAGGCTACTGTCAAGGTTCTAAGCCCCAAATCCTACACTAAACGCAGAAAACCCTAAACCCTTGACTCATGAATACTCATGAGTTCATTAGCCTACATCCTCAAGCTTATGCCTTAAAACAAACCCTAACCACCAAACCCCTGTACACTACAAGCCCTACGCCCTGACATCTAAAACCCAGGCCCTAAACCCTAAGCACGTAAACCGTGCAAACTACATAACCCTAAATGCCAGGTCCTCATCCACAAACCTCAAAGCCATAGACCCTGAACCCGAAACCGGTAACACTTCAACCCATCTAACCCCGAGAGTATAAATAGAATCCAAAATCCACTATGAAAACTGGCAAAGCTGCTACACTACTTCATAGAATCCTAACCCTATAATTTAACGCCAAAACAACCTATGAGTTTAAAGATAAAAGACAGCTCATGAAACCCAATAGACGCCCTGACAAGACCTTGATCCCACCTGGATGGGCGTTATCAGCGCGACGAAAACCAGGGATGCGACCATGATCCTCCGGCGAGCTTTCTGTGTGGCGAGCATTTTGTGTTGGGTTTAGGGTTTATAGGGTCTTAAGTTTTAAGGGGATCAGAGCTTGGAGAAAACAAGCTCAGCAATGGTCTGGGTTTTGTGGTTTCATGCGTCTTAAAGTTGAGTGTGGGGTGGGGTATTAAGAGCTTGGGGTTAGGGCCGCTTAGCTCATAGTTCCGGGTTTCGAGTGCAAGGTGTCGGGCTCCACGTTACCTTCGGGACATCCCTGGGTCTGCATTCCAGTTTGCGTGTAAAGCTCATGGCAGCTATAAGTTAGCTTAAGGCTGCACTTCCAAGCCCATGAAGCTGCAATTTGGCTGGTTCACGCTTAAGGTGTAGGTCCAAGCGCGGCTTAGGGTTTGGGGTTTTAGGCTGCTTGGGGTTTAGGAGGATCTAGGGAGTTTCAAAATCAAAAACAGTGGACCCCATCGTCCGTTTGGATATTCACCCGCAACCCTAAGGGTGTCTAAAGGATTTGGTGCTTGTGATAATACAACATACCACAATAAGACATTATAGATTGTACCAGAATAGGATAGAACAGAATAGAAAAGAATAGAATAGAATTAGGACAGAATAGACTAGAATAGACTTCACACAACAGACTAGAATAGAATAGACGTTTAGGGTTTAGGGTTTAGTGACTATTGGGGCTGTCTTTGCCGAGCCGAGAGACATCTGCCACGTACTGGCCAAACGGCTGCTGTCCGGATTAATCCTGGGCCAAAGGAGCCCTCATGTAGGTGCCTTCTCGGCACTGGGTCGGATGCGGTGTATGTGCGTGTGTGTGTGTGTATATATATTTTTGTGTATATGTGTATATATGTATATATATATATAGACACACACACACGTATATATATATACACACACACATATGCGTGTATATCTATTCATTGATTTGTATATTTTCATTAAAAGTATATACATATATTATATTTGTTTACCTGTTTGTTCATTTATTTTTTGTTTCTTGATTTGTTTATTCATTGTACACATATGTCTTGAACTGTTTTACTTCGGCCTCCCGTATAGTTTACGGAACTCAAAACCCTCCTTTCTTCAAGAGTTCGATGTTGGATGATGTACCATCCCCGATGACAAGAAGAGATTTTGCGGCTTTCTGGGTGAACCCTGCATTGACGGACGGCTCTGAGCCCCTCGCCTCAAGAAATCCTAAATTCCCGGAAATGGAGCTCAAGGAATTTCATAAAGGAAAACAGTTCAGGGCCTGGGGGTTAAGCCGCGTATCATCTCCTTGTAGCCTGTATATAAGTATACTAGAATATGCCCCAAAACCCTGGTCATCTCTGTTTTAATAGCCCCTCACCAAGCCCTAAACGCCCTGAAGCCCTCGTCATAAGACCCTATCGAACCCTTCCAGCCTTACAGGAACCCTTTTATGCCAAACCGCGAACTCCCCAAAAACCTCATCACAGAACCCCCATCGAACGCTTCAAGGAACCTATCCCAGCCACGAAGGCCCCTGTACTAAACCCCTGTGAACTCGCGTCCGGGGTCTACGGGTTCACGGTTAGGATTATGGTTACGAGTTTAGGGTTTGGAGCTTAGGGTCTAGACCTTCGAGCTTAGGGTTCAGGGTTTAGTAGGGCCGTTTAGGGTTGAGGGTCGGAGCTTGGGATACTTGCTGCGGAGTCCATCCCGGTAGTCGCGCCTACCATGACCTGCCATAGGGCTGCTAAAGGATATGGGGGTTTCCGATATAGGGGTTTACTACGAGGGCCTTTTTGCTTAGAATAGGGTTTTGGGGGTTAGTATGATAAGATTGTATAAAGACTTTCTGGGAATTTTAGCCGGGATTACTTGCACAGACTTCTGCATTCGCCGCCCCGTCCTCAACCGACCAAAACCTACATGCCTATCTGGTGGGACTTATGTTAAGACCCGACAAATCATACAAAGTTCTCGTGGCTTTCGTCCGCTACTATGGTACCAATATGTAAATCCATCGCTCCACTTCCGGGTTCATCACTGTCGCTCAAACCTGAAATCAAAACCCCAGACCCGAAACCCTAAAACCCTCAAACTCTAAACTTTCAGCCGAGGCCTCGACTCTAACTCTCTATACGGATTAAAAGCCTGACTTAAATTAAAGAGCCTCCACCGGGCTTTATCGAAGCATTCCTAAACGAGACGCTAGACAATCCCAAGGCCAGGGAGCACATACCAGGGTTTCTCTGCAACGAACTGCTTGGTCTTCTGCGCCCTCATGATCGTGAAGTTTGCCTCGAAAACGTGCTATCGATCCAGGGCTCGGAGTTTAATATCCTAACTTAGGGTTAGGGCCCTAACCGACCGAATCCGAATCCCTTAACTGAACCTTTAATTCAGGAGCCAACGACAACACCCAAACCACAGACTTGTTGGTGCTCAGACCCCACCCTTGTAACTTCTTGATTCCACAAAAACCTTGTTTACAAGATCTGTGCGGCGTATTCGTGGCCCTTATGATGCTGGGGCTCTCAACTCTCAACCGCTAGAGCTTTGGGGTTTAGTTGAGTCTAGTTAACGTATGGCTAACTGAGCATGCCGAAGCTTCAGCACCCAGCGGTGCAATTTTCTGGCTACTGTCTCATGCAAGTCTCCATGAGTGCTCGTACCTGGGCTTGCTCAGCCTGATCGACTTTCGACTCACCCGAAGACTCTCCAAGCTTGGCAGGCCCGCTTGATTCCGGAACCCAAGGTCCTTACAGTAACCCTCGGCCAAAATCCTAAACCCTGAACCGCGCTAGACCCGTTAAGGACTTATGAATGTCGTCAGTCTAGGCCCCACGTTCGAGCTTGGTAAAAGCTAAAGCCGAAGACGCCTCAGAGACTAAGAGGTGTGGGCACAGAGATTATAGCAAACATAAACGAGCAAGGCTACATATATATATACACATGCATAGATGTTTTCATGTTTACATATGCAAATTGTTTGTATGTATGTATGTATGTATGTATGTATATATGTACGTTCGTATGTATGTATGTATGTATTGACACATATGCTTATATATACAGGGACCATGAGCCACATCAGGCCCTGAACCCTAAACCCCAAAGCCAAAGGGTAAAGTCCTTTTAGCTCAGATGCCTGGTCAGGCAACAGGAGCTTGGACTGCTTCGAGTTACTGGACCTTGGACTTGCCTTTGGTTAGTAGGGAATGGAGGAATGGGGTAGAATTGGGAGTTTCCGAAAATTAGGGGTACCTTATTTGGGGGGTCCTTATAATAAGGATCGTACTATTTAAGGTAGATCCCCTTTTCTCGGAAACTCCCAATTATAACTACTATTACTACCATTCTTCCATTCCCTACTAAGCAAAGGTAGGTGGATGGCAGGGCGAGCGAATGAGGCAAAGCTTCGGCGGCTAGGATCGCAAGGCCGTTAAACATGTGCATCTTCATATTCAGCTTTCAGAACCACCACCACCAACAACAACAGCAACAGCAGCAGCAGCAGCAGAAACAGCAGCAGCAGAAACAACAGCAGCAGCAGCAACAGCAGCAGGCACAACAAGAACTATAATAGTGTCAACAACAGGAACAGCATCATGATCTGCATCGTCGCCATAATCTGGTCTTGTTCTTCGCTGGCACCATCGTCACTGTCGTCGTCACCACCATACCCACCACCGACATTCTCAACTTTGAATCCTCGAGATGTGCATCCGAACTTCAAGGCCGCAAGCTTCCGAAAGCCCTGCGTACACCTCTCTTGAGATCTGAAGGATCTGTCCGAAGACACCACCCCGAACCCAGAATCCGAAGTGTGGACCGCAACACTGGATCTGCTTCAATGCGAAGACCTGCAACCCTAAACCCTAAACCCCTACACTCTCATCCCCAACGCTCAAACCTCCCTAAACTCGAAGCTCTACGCCCTTAAAGCCCAAACCCTGGAAACCTGAAACCCTTAAACCCCAAATCCTACACTTTTATGTAAGGACCTCGTGAAATGTGAAACTAGGAAAGACCCCTGCAGAAAGCAACTTGCTGATATGCAGCCCGGCCCTGTTACTCTGTGAAAGTCCGCGAGATTCAATCAGATTGACCTCGAGGGGACGAACACGAGGACGACGACTGCAACTAGCACGAGCCCTTGTGCCAGCCTTCGAAGAGCTACAGTAATAACGAGAGTCACAGTAATAACACTGTAACAACTACGAGAAACCAAACAAGACACGCAACGATTTCACAATCAAAGTTGCCTAGAATCCGATCGAAATGCCCTGGGATGTACAAGTCCTCGCGGTCTCTTCTGGCGCACATCTTTCGGCAAAAACTATGCACTATTGCTGGCAGAGGCTGGGATAGCAAGAATACACATCAGATTCGGGATTCTTCAAACTTGAAGTTTAATTATCCTGCTGTAGGTGCTGATTCCATCAAGCGCACAACCAATGGAGTGCCGGGCGTGCTGCAAATGCGATGTAGAAACAACGCAGGCTGGAATTTTCGTAGGTTTCCCGCCAGCCAATGGGGGATGTGGCCCAGATATGTCCCAATAATCCACTGCCCAACCATCAGCACCCTCCCGTACATACAACTCCCACAACTCACTCACACAGGTGCACACCAACACACAGTACACCGAGACACAACAAACACAGACAGAATCACTGACACACAGATATGTGTATGTTGTACATGCACACATAAATACATATATATACACACACATACATACTGTGTCTCTCCCTCTCTCCCCATTCCGGCGCATTGCGCACACATCGAACAAGCTTGCGCAAGCTTGCGGCAGCTGCCAACAATGACTATGATAGTGCATCTGTACTGCTACATGTTGTCTCAACGGAAAACAACATTAGTTATTGTAGATGTATACAAGACCACTGCATGTGAAGAAATCGATGCCCCAGAAGACGAAGAACATCCTTCGGCAAAACGTCACGGCCGATCACCCTAAACCCTAAAGTGGACATCTGCAGTTTTGAAGCTCAGGTTTTGAAGTGTTAACGCCTGGACTGTTGGAGTTTAGGGTATCGGTGTTCGAGGCACCTGTAAAGCGACTTGTCTGCGATATCATGCATTGTGTAGGACTTACGACTTAGGGCTTCGCGCTGGTGGTTTACTATTTTCGCATTTTGGGACAAGGTTTCTTTTCGCAGGGGCAGACCAAAAAAACCCTGAACTCTATCCCCTAAACCCTAAACGCTGAACCCTACACCCAAACCCCTAAAATTCTAATCCCTGAACCCTAAACTCCAAATCCAGAATCTGAACCTCTGAACGGAGTATCCCCCTGCCCCCACTCATCAGCATAAGGATACTATTCGGGATGCTGTTGGGTATGCTAGTAGGGTTACTATAAGCTTACTACCAGAGTTACTACAAGGGCTACGATAAAGGTACTGCAGGGGTTACTATCAATAAGAGTTACTATGAAAGTTACCACTCAGGTTCCTTTTTATCCTTACCATCCTATAATCTACCCAACAGCCCGACTCTAATGGTGAAGGCCAGTAAGCCCCCAAACCCTACCTATACCCTGAAACCTAAACCCTGAACACTGAACCTAAACCCGAAACCCTCAACCCTATTCCATATGATGAGGGCTGCTATATTCACACCCAAAAAATAAACCCTAAACCCTACCTGCACCCTGAACCCTAAACCCTGAACACTGCACCCTAAACCCTGAACACTGAATCCCTAAACCCTAAACCCTATTCTAGATGATGAGGGCTGCTATCTTCTAAGGCAGCTGAGATGCGTTTGTGGACGATCCGAGCTGCGGCCCCGAGCTGATCTTGGATGCCTTGCACAGGTGGCTTTGGGGTATACGGTTTAGGGTTTAGGGTTTACCCATAGGCTCCATAGTAGTTCGGTGTGGGGATTACCTGATAGGATTCACTTTGGAGCCTCTGGGTGGCTAATGTGGGTTTTGGCTTTGGGATTTATCTGGGTTTAGGGTTTATCTGGGTTTGGGGTTTAGGGTTTGTCTGGGTTTGGGGTTTCGGGTTTAGGGTGCTCGGGGTTTAGGGTTTGGGGTTTATCTGGATTTGGGGTTTCGGGTTAAGGGTTTAGGGTTTATTTGGGCTTGGGGTTGACTCAGGATCACTTATGAGCGCGTATGGGGTTTGTTCAGGCTTTCATGAGGCTGTATTTCGCGGTTCTTCTTGCATCAGTTCAGGCGCAGGGTAAGGGCCCAAATAACTCACGATCTTCTCTTCCCGTAAATATTTGATACTAACCTACACTGAGTACGCTCCTTAGTCCTAAGTCCTACGCAAAAAGCCCAAAAACCTTGAGCACTGTATGAATCAAGACACTGACACGCCCCAAACCCTAAACCCTACACACAGCAGCTGCGCCTGAAGAACCCCAAACGTAGACGACTTTGAAAAGCACTATGCAGCCCCAACCCACCTCAAACTCCGAACAACCGAACAAAGCCTGTAGTAACCCTAACCTGAAGCACCCTAAAATCCCAAATCATCAGACATGGAAAGATCTTTGTTTTTATAAACTCCGCCACCCCGAAGCTTCCGATTTCGCGCCTCAGAACGTGGCAAATACGTTATCGAGTTGGAATGCGAGGCAGCGCCAGCGCCCTGCAGGTACTTCAACTAGAGAACGTGATTCGTGGGCTTTGCGGGGGGCTTCCAGTTAAGGACGTCCTTTATGCCAAGAATCCGGCTAGTTAGCATCCCTCCCTGAATTTTTGCACTGAGGTGCAGGAAGACCGGTGACATCATGCGAGTTTACTAACTTGTTTAGGGGTACTGGCTGGCAAGAGTGATCCTGGAACAGATGCGGGCGCTAGGCAAGAAGCGAACTTTGCCAAAGCCCTACACCTCAAGCCGCCTACACGTCTTGGTTGCCCAGTCCCCGTTGTAAGAAGAGTGCCCTTCTTCCCATCGCTCAGTTTTAACTCTAATCACTAGAGAGTGTAAACCCTGAACTCTGAACAATAAACCCAAACCCCAAAAGGTGCAAGAGGGCGCGTTGTTGCCATGACAGAAAAATAGAATCCACACCATAACAAGAAATATTGGCACCACAACAGAAAAACAACCTCACCAAGACAAGGCATTGCAAAGCTCACCACGACAAG
>BGNK01006054.1:1198-31329 GCA_003297005.1 Symbiodinium sp. clade A Y106
ACTACTACTACGTTAAATCGCCAGGCCAGGCGAGTGGCTCTTGAAGGTTTAGGTAGGGAAGGTTTCGAGTCTAGGGTTTAGGGTGTAGGGCTAGCCAGCTGCTATCTGCACATACACAGATAACCCCTCTTCACAAGCAAGTTTAAAAATGCGTTTGCAAAGCCTTCAGAACGCATTTTGCTACTAAGTTGGGACCGCTGGACTGTAGCGAAATTCCGTTTGCCAAGCCTCCAGAATCGCATTTCGCTACTACATTCGAAGATGTTGTTGTTTAGGGTTCGGGGAAAGTTGTCAACCTCCGTGTTGCCTCTCCCAGCGAGAAATCCAGCTGGTGAGGCTCCCCCAAATGGCTACCAAATCGCCTCGAATCATTGTTAAATCGCGAGGCGAGGGGCTCTTGAAGGTTTAGGTAGGGAAGGTTTGGGGTCTAGGGTTTAAGGTGTAGGGCTAGCCGGCTGCTACCTGCACAGACAAGGAGAAGCGCAGCGCTCTTCACAAACAAGTTCAAAAAATGCGTTTGCAGAGCCTTCAGAAACGCATTTTGCCACTGAATTAGGAGATTCTGCTGGCGCGGTATATTCCGAGATGTTGTTGTTTAGGGTTTCGGGGAGACTTGTCAACATCTCTGGCGTAGCCTCTGTGCTGCCTGCCCGAGCGGCAAATCCAGCTGGGGAGGCTCTCCCAAATCGCTGCGAAATCGCCTCGAATCACTGTTAAATCGCCAGGCGAGTGGCTCTCGAAGGTTTAGGTAGGGAAGGTTTCGAGTTTAGGGTTTAGGGTGTAGGGCTAGCCACCTGCACAGACACAGATAACCCCTCTTCACAAGCAAGTTTAAAAATNAGTGGCTCTCGAAGGTTTAGGTAGGGAAGGTTTCGAGTTTAGGGTTTAGGGTGTAGGGCTAGCCACCTGCACAGACACAGATAACCCCTCTTCACAAGCAAGTTTAAAAATGCGTTTGCAAAGCCTTCAGAAACGCATTTTGCTACTAAGCTGCGCTATCAGGACCGCTGGACTGTAGCGCAATTCCGTTTGGCAAGCCTCCAGAAACGCATTTCGCTACTATATTCGAAGATGTTGTTGTTTAAGGGTTCGGGGAAAGTTGTCAACCTCCGTGCTGCCTGTCCCAGCGAGAAATCCAGCTGGTGAGGCTCCCCCAAATGGCTACCAAATCGCCTCGAATCATTGTGAAATCGAGAGGCGAGTGGCTCTTGAAGGTTTAGGTAGGGAAGGTTTGGGGTCTAGGGTTTAAGGTGTAGGGCTAGCCCGGCTAGCCAGCTGCTACCTGCACAGACAAGGAGAAGCGCAGCGCTCTTCACAAACAAGTTCAAAAAATGCGTTTGCAGAGCCTTCAGAAACGCATTTTGCCACTGAATTGGGAGATTCTGCTGGCACGGTATATTCCGAGATGTTGTTGTTTAGGGTTTCGGGGAGACTTGTCAACATCTCTGGCGTAGCCTCTGTGCTGCCTGCGCGAGCGACAAATCCAGCTGGGGAGGCTCTCCCAAATCGCTGCGAAATCGCCTCGAATCACTGTTAAATCGCCATCGGGTCTAGGGTTTAGGGTGTAGGGCTAGCCAGCTGCTACCTGCACAGACACAGATAACCCCTCTTCACAAGCAAGTTTAAAAATGCGTTTGCCAAGCCTCCAGAAACGCATTTCCCAATTCGGCAGACCATGGAAAAGCGAGAAATGTCTGACCTANACCTGCACAGACACAGATAACCCCTCTTCACAAGCAAGTTTAAAAATGCGTTTGCCAAGCCTCCAGAAACGCATTTCCCAATTCGGCAGACCATGGAAAAGCGAGAAATGTCTGACCTATGTGAAATGCAGCCGTGGATCCGATGGCAGCCTGGAACCACGTGCCAGCTGCAGAAGCAAATCCTCCTTTAGCACGGGCGCACAGCTTTGAAGCGTTTTCGGTTTTGAAAGTTTGAGAGAGCGAGGGCGAGAGAGAGCAAGATCGAGCGAGCGCGCTCGGACACACTTTTCCCCGAGCAGACAGAGCTGTCACGTGTAACTTGGCAACACACATTGTCAAGCAATGTGTGCCTGAGAAGCAAGAACCTTGTGAAAGGCTTTAGAATGCTTCAGCCCCCAGCTGCTAGCTGTCCCGTGTTGTTACTAATCGTTGTCAGTCGAAGAAGAAGAACTCGAGCTCACCAGGGACATGACGTCGTCCTCCGGCCAAGCATCGTCACCCTGGATGCCCTCCCGGCGTGTGATCTTCGCTAGATTGACCGTGGGCAAGGCATCATACGCCATGCAGCGAAGCAAGGCCGGAGACTCAGATTGCTTGAAGTCATCTAGGAGCAAGCTCATGTTCATCGTCACTTGCTGCAGTTCCTGCTGTGTCTGGATGCTCAACCGATTTCTGATCGGGCTCTTGAGGCGGTTGGCAACAGCCCATGCCCTTTCCGCCGCCCCTTGCGAGGTGACACAACACCAAATGGGCAAGGCCACCCGGGATAAGAGTCCACTTGGTTGCTCATGTCGCCACCACTGCAAAATGTCCTTGAGGGAAGCTGTTGTTGAAGGCCACGTCCGGAGCCTGCCAAACCGGCCGCCTCGCTCCCGATACTCCTGCAAGTGCAAGGTCGCCTCCCGCAAAAGGTCCTCGTCCTGGCCGAAGAACATGGGCAGTAGACTTTCCCTGGCACAAACGAAAGCCTCTTGCATCCACATGGGCTCGGGACGGCCTGCTTCTGCAGACGTGAGCATTCGCGGGTCGAAGACAGCTGCAGACTTCACAGTGTCATCACAAAACCTGAACTGTTTCAAAGTTATCGAGGTGTAAAATGCGTTTGCCAAGGCTCCACAAACGCATTTCACTACTAAACTAAGAGATTTTGCTGGTTCGGTTAAGGGATTTACGGTGTTTATGCAGTCTTACTACAATCGGACATGAACGACCCTTTCTTGCCCTTAAAAACGAAACCCTAAACCCGAAGCACTAAAAACTAAAATGCGTTTCTAGACCCTCTTAAAACGCATTTTGAATCCGAACCCTTGTCCACAGTTCTATTGTCCTACTAATTACTACTTTTGTAGACATATTGGGGTAAAAAAAGGCTACGACGAAACCTAGAGGAACATATCCAAGCGCTTGCGCAAGATTTGACGCAGCTCGTCACGGCGGGCCCTGACTTGCGCCTCCGTCTCGTCCGTGTCCCGAAAGTCTGCCGTCTCGAAGGCTTCACGAAGCTGGCGTTCTGCCAATTTCCACAAGTTCAGGGCCTCGGGCAGCCGCGCACAGGCCAGCGAGCGAGACAGCTGCGAAACTAGAAACAAAACAGGTGCAAGGCGACGAGCTCGTGCTTCCAGAGGGTGGTGTTCCCAGGTCTGTACCATTCTGGCGGCTTTGCGGCGCTGCTTCTCTGTGTGCCCAAGGCGTTCCACGCCATGCGCACGTGCGATCCTGACCACAGCGACCTTGTGTTGCAGCCACTTCAAGGTCATACTTGTCCAGCTGTTGTGACGAGTTTTTCGCCTGTGCTGGATCACGATTCCTGCAGCCTTGACTTTCCCGAAAAGCTTTTTGCTCCTTCGGAGCCATTTGATGCATTGGTGTATATCTTGAGTAGCTCTTCGAATGAAGGGCATGCCCTCGCGGATGTCCTTGAGCAGCAGCTGCGCCCCGTGCTCCTGGCAGCGGAGCGCGAACAGTGGCCGCTGCGAGTTCTCCGACAGACGCCGCACCGCGGCTTGAATGTTGGCGGCATTGTCTGCGCAGACAGCAACCACTGTCGAAATGTCCGTCCATGGTCGCAACAAGTCCATCAGTGCCTCAGTTGTGGCATCCATGTCCACTGTGGAGCAGTGAGCCAAATGTATGCAGCGACCATTCAAGTCACTGGCCAATACATTGAAGAAGCCACAGTGGTCAATGGTTGCACCGTCCGCTGACAGTACCCAAGGGCCGGCGGACCGCAAGGTCTCTACCAGCTTCACATCCATCTCTTGCGCAGCCTCCGCGAGAGACGCACGGACTTTCTTCCGGTCCGGGGGCTTGTAGTCAGGCGCAATGCTCTTCAGAAAGAGTCTCGCCACAGGGTCCTTCGATTTCGTCAAAGCATCTAGATGCAGTCTTCGCTGAATGCAGCATGCATTTAAAGGGGGTTAAGGGTCACCCTAAACCCTAAACCCTCCATCCACCCTAAATCCTAAAAGTGCTTTTTGACACCCTCTCAAAACGCATTTTGAACAACCCTACGTCCTATAGGCCCATAAACCCTAATCCCTCCAACCTATCCCTACAAGTGCGTGCTTACACTTTCTTTAAACTTTTTGAACAATCCTAAACCCTAGGCCCNCGCATTTTGAACAACCCTACGTCCTATAGGCCCATAAACCCTAATCCCTCCAACCTATCCCTACAAGTGCGTGCTTACACTTTCTTTAAACTTTTTGAACAATCCTAAACCCTAGGCCCCTATAAACCCTAAACCCTCCACCCTAAAACCTAAAAGTGCGTTTTTACACCCTCTTAAAACGCATTTTGAATAACCCTAAGCCCTATACCGAAAAACCCTAAACCGTAATCCCTCCACCCTAAAAACCCTAAAAGTGCGTTTTTACACCCTCTTAAAGCGCATTTTCAATAACCCTAAGCCCTATACCGCAAAGCCCTAAACCGTAATCCCTCCACCCTAAACCCTAAAAGTGCGTTTTTACACCCTCTTAAAACGCATTTTCAATAACCCTAAGCCCTATACCGAAAAGCCCTAAACCGTAATGGGAGGTGGGATTTGGGATTTTCTGCGTTTTTACACCCTCTTAAAACGCATTTTCAATAACCCTAAGCCCTATACCGAAAAGCCCTAAACCGTAATCCCTCCACCCTAAACCCTAAAAGTGCGTTTTTACAGCCTCTTAAAACGCATTTTCAATAACCCTAAGCCCTCGATCGGCCCTAAAGTTGCCACCCTAAACCCTAAAGATGAGTTTTTTCACCCTCTTAGAACGCATTTTGAGTGACCCTACGCCCTATAAATTATTAAGAACAACCCTCAGCTTAAAACACGAAAGGTGCGTTTTTTGACCCTCTTAAAACACATATTGTTTCCCAACCCCAGTTCTTTGCAGCCCGGTCCTCAACGGAAGCAAAGGATGCACATTGGTGAAAAATGGCGAGCGCATGAAGCCTGTGCAAGCTCTGCTCATCCAGCACCTGGACTGTCGCCATGCCATTTGAGTTTGTGGCATGCTGCAGAACTGCTAACGCGTCGTCGGACTTCAGCAAAGCCTTCCAGAGCTTCGCGGCGTTGTTGCCTTGGGCCGCTAAGCAAGTGAAAAGCTCTTCGGAGAATGGCACCGGCTTTTCGCAGCACGTCACACGGTTGCCTTTCTCACGGTAGTTTTTCAAAGCTTTGGCTTTCTCTTCTGTGAAGCACATGCCCCGAGAAGAAAGGAACTTGGTCACATCATCCTGGTTTGGGTTGCACTGGTGAAGCACGTGTTCCAAGGCGCGGTTCAGGCCAGAGGACTGGGAAGACCAGGGGCAATGGAGACAAGCAACCAGGTGCTTTTGTGGGCTTCCTTTCTGTTTGTCTTTGCCAATGCGGATGACATGTTTGTCCATGACTTTCGCCGCCTGGTCTGTGACACCGCGAATCTGCAAGGTCAGCTGCTTCACGTCATCAGCCAGCTCGTGCCCCAGCTCGGTCAGGCTCGTACGAAGCGCATCGGAGATTTCCGAACCCATGTTAGGAAATAAAAAGTGTCTTCACCGTTTCAGCATGACCTGGCCTAGTCCTCTTGTCCATGGTCTCAGTACCCAAGACTTTAAGAATGACGATCAGATCTGAACCTATCTTGAAGGGCTTAGGGTATGTCATGAGATGTTGGGTGCACACTCACACACTGCCAAAATGGACTCGGAGCACAGCAAACAGCGGGGCATGTCCTCAGCTCTAAACCCACTCGAAAACTCCCAGGCAGGGCAGCCCTGTCTGGCCCTTAGGAACTCAACCCTAAGCCCTAAGCCCTCGACCGTAAATCCTGAAAGTGCGTTTTCGACCCTCCTAAAACGCAGATTGAATCTGAACCCTTGTCCTCAGCTATATGCCCTGTGACTCCCAGGAAAGGCTACCCTTTGTAGTCCTTAAGAACTAGACCCTGGACCCTAAGCCGTAACACCGCGTTTTTACAGTCTCTTGAAATGCATTTTGATTCCGAGCCCTTATCCTCCCGGGAAACCCTAAGCCCTAAAAGCACTGAAAACTTAAAGTGCGTTTTTACACCGTCTAAAAACGCATTTTGAATCCCAATTCAAGTCCTCCAAGCATTTACCCAAAGCGGTAGATCCTAAACCCTAAGGCCCCCTCAACAACCTTAGAACCGCAAACCCTGTGTTTTGAGCTCCTGCTGTTGGAGAGGCTGCGTCAGCGAGGCTCGGCAGCCGTGGCTTTAACGGAGACTACGACTACTGTTATTGTTTTTATCATACTACTACTACGAGATCACAAGTAACTGCTTGTCCAAGCAGAGTGCCAAAATGCATTTAGGGTTTAGGGTTTTAGATTTATAAGGTTTAGGGCTTAGGCCCGTTAGGCCCCCCAGAGCCTGCAACATGCATTCTCCAAGCCTCCAAAAACGCATTTTGCCGAAGCCTTTTCCGGGGGCTTGCTTGAGCCTTGTTTTAAGCCTCTGGATAGAGCCTTGCTGCTACTTGCCCAAACCTGGTCAAGAAAAGAACCTTGCAGACCTTGTCCTCTCTTCAGCCTACAAACCATATTCCAAATCGCTAACGATTCGGGCTCTGTGCTTTTAAATCTAAATCGCATACGATTTTAAAGCGCTAGCGATTTTCCCATCTAAGNAGACCTTGTCCTCTCTTCAGCCTACAAACCATATTCCAAATCGCTAACGATTCGGGCTCTGTGCTTTTAAATCTAAATCGCATACGATTTTAAAGCGCTAGCGATTTTCCCATCTAAGCAAGGAAACTAAAGAATAGCATTAATTAGCAACTCTTCCTACCCCTATGTTTGACTCCTAAGCTGCGAAGCTCCAACCCCAGTGCCCTGGCTTCGGTTTTAGTTTTGAGTTCGGGGTTCAAAGTTTGTACGGTTTAGGGTTTAGGGTCCTTCTGCTATAGGGTTTATTGAGAGCTTTCTTCAGGCCTTTTTCCAAACCGCAGAGAGCCTAGAATCCCTCCAAGGGTTCAGGGTTTGGGGTGGTGGGATAGGTGAGATTCGATCTCCTTCTGCACAGAACCAGAAAGCCACCTAACCCCAAGCTAATGCCCTCAAGCCGTAGGTGTGGGCCAAAAAACTTGAGGCTTTCTGGTCACCCAGACCCCCGGGAGGATCTAGAAAGTAGATCCCCTAATTTGGGACCCTATACTACTAAGGGTAGCTTATAGGAACCCCCATTAAGGCATCTACTTTTTTGGGTCCTCCCAAAAGGCCTGGGCAAGGGGCAAGAAAAACACCGGAGACACAAGGATCCAAGTAACTCAGTACTACAGAAGAGACAAGGGTGGTCGGAACCTGCTGAACCCAAAAACAGGATCCTCATAGTATGCGGTTTCGGAAAGTACGGTGCCCAAACTCACACCCTAAAGTGCTTCTTGCAATTCATGGTTTAGGGTTGAGGGGTTAGGGCTTACGGCTCCTTATAAAAACCCTTCATACCCCTAAACCCTAAACCCTCAACCCTAAACCCCCCTATACGCTGACCCTCATCCGGTCAAGGCAATGGCCTGTGAGGGTATGCTGCAAATACCTTGGCGGATCATGTGAATCCCGGATCCGGGAGACAAAGCCTATAAGGGTTTTTTAGGGTTCAGGGTTCGGGGTTTAGGGTTTGGGTATAGCCCCAAATCCCAGAAGCCCTGTGCCCCAGAACCGGAGCTTTGAACAGACCAGATGAGACGAGCTGGTTTGACACTCGGTGGCTTCAGCTATTGAAGCAAGCGACCTGCATGGAAGTTAGGCGTTAGGATTTGCTGCTGTGCTATTTCAGCAGCACCCTAAACCAATAAACCCTGAACCCGAGTCACTGCTGGTGTGAGTTTGAGTTCAGGGTCAAAAGCGGGCTGTGGCTTCCGTGTCATTGTCTGGTGAGGTTGGGGTTTACAGGTGTCTGGTGAGGTTGGGGTGAGAGGACGAGACACTGTGCGACACAACTGTGCCGAACAACTAGAAACGAACAAGAGAAGATGAGGACGCTGATCATGGTGGTGACGATCAGTATTGCGTTGCTGATAAAGATTTGGGAGTTTCCGAAAATAGGGGACCCTAATATAGTACCCTAAATAGTAGGATCCTTATTATAAGGACCCCAAAATAAGGTACCCCCTATTTTCGGAAACTCCCATTTGGGGCCTGCAAGTCATTGAGCTGATGCGGCACGCATTCGCCGAATTGTTTGATGCGATGCCCCATCCAACAAGACCCCCGAACCACAACAACCCTTATCCCTCAACCCTATTTGTGCCCTAAACCCTCAAGCCTATAAGCCCTAAACCCTTGGAAAACCCTCAAGCCTTGTCGAAATGAAAACCTCCAAACAAGGAAAGCAGCTCGCGGGCGATGTCGAGCATGAAGTCCGCGTTGAGCTTGATGAAGAAATCGTAGCCCACAGCGGCTTTGAAGTTCGTAATGTGGAGAGTCAAGGTTTCCTGTTCCGTAGTGATTTGCGAGTTTCCGGAAAATAGGAGATCCTAAAAAAAATAGTACCTTAAATAGTAGGATCCTTATTACAAGGACCCCAAAATAAGGTGCCCAAAATAAGGTGCCCTAATTTTCGGAAACCCCCATTTAGGGTTTAGGGCCTAGGGCCTAGGGCTTGCTCGGAGGTTCATGGGTAGATATAAGTAGGGTTAGAAGTTCCCTA
Organism: Symbiodinium sp. clade A Y106; assembly: GCA_003297005.1. Lineage (NCBI taxonomy): Eukaryota > Dinophyceae > Suessiales > Symbiodiniaceae > Symbiodinium > Symbiodinium sp. clade A. The sequence continues at coordinate 10,041 of BGNK01006054.1, forward strand.
GCATGGGTTATACTTATAGTTACCCGACTTATAACCCCACTTATAATTACCCATGAACCCTGAACACTATAATCCTATACCCTAAACCCTGAACCCTTTAGAGCCCTTAAAGGAACCCCGCCTATAACAACCCATGAACCTTCAAGTACGTAGGGTTTAAAGTAGAAGCCAGAAAGTTGGAACATCATTCTCCTATGCCCTTAAGGTAAAGTATAAGGGATCATAGTACTAATCCTCCTAAAGCCGTGTTCCAACTTTCTGGCGTCTATACCATAGAACCCTTACTATAGATCCCTTACAGACCCCTTTAAGGAACCTGTTTCGGGCCTAGGTTTAGGTTTAGGGTTAGGGTTTAGGGTTTAGGGTTTAGGGCTTAGGGTTAGGGTTTAGGGTTTAGGGTTTAGGATTTGGGTTGAAATTTTAAAGTGCATAGGTTGAGGCGGGTTCAGCACCCTGACCCTATCGGGCTCAAGAGGCGCAGCCCTTCTCAACAAGTTGAAGCCCTACGAACCACCTTCACCTAAACCGATAAACCCTAAACTCAAATAAAAGGCCAAGGGGCGTTGAGGAGGTTCAGGGCTCCCTCAGCGTCCCGGCGCTTCCGCCAGGCGATGAGCGATTGGAGGAAGGCAAGGTCAGGAGACTTGCCCACCTCAGTTTTAGAGGTTAAGGGTTTAGGGGTTTAGGGTTTAGGGCTTTATAAGGGCTTCAAAAGGGCTTTATAGGGCTTCATCAGGGCTTTATAAGGGCTTTATAAGGGCTTCATGAGGGCTTTATAAAGGGCTTCATGAGGGCTTTATAGGGGTCCTTGCAGGGTTGAAGGAGAGTTCCTATGCAGGATCTATCGGGGTTCTGTAAGGGTTCTGTAGGGTGTGGTAGGCTGTTGGGCTGTTAGCGCTTTAGGCTGCTGGGGTTTGGGGTTGTTGGGATTTTCGGGTTTCAGGGTTTGCGGTTGAAGGTTCTAAGTTTATGCTGCCTTTGCTCCGGATAAGAGTGTTACAGGGCTGTTTTACGAGGTGCCATGAAGGTCTTGATGGGGTTTCTACTCGGGTCTTATCGACCCCCTAGCCCGTAGATGAGAGGTCTAGCTTTAGTTCACGTGACAGATTCCCTGTACAGTTTAAGGGGTACCTAAACCCTAAACCCTAAACCCCGGTATCCCCCTCTGGGCATTGGGTTTCAGGGTGGCAGGATGAGAGTTGAGGTTTCTTGGGCTTTAAGACCTGGGGCCCCTAATTGGGGCCGCCTAAGATGTGGGTCAAGGGCTTATAGCAACTTGGATTGAGAAATTAAGGATTCGGGGTTTAGTTTAGGTCGAAGGCTTGGGGGTCTGGTTTTGGATGCTATAAGGTGCGGGGTAGATGATTTCGGATTTTGGAGACTTCGCCCACCAACACTGCCTGGACCAAAGAGCCAAGGCAAAAGATATCCCAAACCCCCAACCAGAGTTCAGGGCCTCGGGTTTCAGGTTTCAGGGATTCAGGGGTGCCTTATGAGGATTTCCATGTATGAGGCCTTGAAAGTACAAGTACAGGGGCCTTCACAATTAGAATAGGGTTTTGGGGTATATTGTACTATGACTACAGGAATGAAACCCCAAAACAGTATGGGTAACTATTACGGGCCCTATGTTACTATAGCGGGCTACTATGTAAGTAGCTCAGGGTCGAGGTCCGGCTCGGGATTTGCGGCTTCGGGTTGGGTGTCAAGGCTGAACCTCTCGACAGCAAAACCCCTTCACCCTAAACCCTAAACCCTAAACCAGCAGCTAGCTCGGAGTTTCGGAAGATGAATCGGCAAGGATCCAGATCCTGAGAGCCTGGAAGAAGGTAGCCTCGTCTTCGGAGCCCAAAACCCTAAACCCTAAACACTCTGAACCGTAAACCCTTTAAATAAACCCGAAACCCTTTACATAAACCCTAAACCCTATTAACCCACAAGTCGGTGCCAAGACGCAGAGATCTGAATCTCACCCAGGAACTCCAGCTGCTCCTGGACGCGCAGCGGAGAGTTTCGAGGCTTGGGGCTCCTGGAACTTGGCGAAACGCCTGTGCCCGTTCGGGTGTAGGGTTTAAGGTTTAAGGTCTAGGGTTCAAGGCTTAGGGTTTGGGGTGTGGGTTTTAGGGTTTAGGGTTTGAGTTTTAGGAAACCGACGGTGCCCGGCAGGCGATCTCGGGCCTGGCAATCCACACGGTATCCACAACTAAGAACCCAACATGGGTAGGGCCAATCATCTTCAGACAACGCGTGCAAAGCTCTAAACAACTCGGAGCGAGCTTGCTCAAATAAAATTGCTCAAAATTTCGGCCCTGGATTTGCGTCTTCGGACTGGCGACGTGTCAAGCATGAGGAGAATTTATAGCATCAGGTAGTATAGGGGCCCCAGAAGAACTAGACTGAGTCTAGAAGTGTCGTGAGAGTCGTGGGATCAAGTATGGGTGAACCTCGAACACTGTACCCGAAACCCGCATTGTAAACCCTAGACTACAAGCCCGATATCCTGAGCCCTAAACCCCATCCCTAAACCCCAAAACCTGACCCCAAACCCCAACCCTAAACCCTAAACCCTAAACCCTATACCCCAACCCCTAAACCCTAAACCCCAACCCTGGACCCTAACTCACCGCCTCTGCATCATCCAGGTTCCCCTCTTGGACGCGACAGTTGATGATCCCAAAGAGCGCCCTGCGAATGCAGTAGAATTTAGAGGTTTACCTGGACCCCAAATAACCTACCTCTTTAGGGTTCCCTAATATGATTTCTTTATATAAGTCCTTAAAAAGATAGGCTATTTAGGGTTTAGAGGTTTAGGTGTTTAGAAGTTTAGGGTTCACGGTTCAGGTTTCCGGTTCGAGGTCGGGGCTTGGGTTCATGGTTAAAGGGTCTCGGGGAGGCTTCGGGATCTAGTGAAGATTGGGATATGGGGGCTTCCGATAATAAGTTCCTTATTTTGGGGTCCTTATATCAAGGATCCTACTATTTAGGGTACTATCTTAGGGTCCCCTATTTTCGGAAACTCCCATATTGGGAAGAGATGGGAAGGGCCGCTCCACAAATCCTCGATGGTTCGAGCGTGGAAAACAGACCCCAAAGGGAGACCTCGCAACAAAGATTTTGCCGACCCTTTGGGGTTCTCAAGTATACTATCTTCAAGCAGACCCAGACCCCCGGGAGGATCCAAAAAAGTAGATCCCTTAATGGGGGTTCCCGTAAACTACCCTTAGTAGTATAGGGTCCCAGATTAGGGGATCTACTTTCTAGATCCTCCCTAAACCCTAAACCCTAAACCGCGGGGGTCTGGGGAGACCTAAAGCGCCTACAGCCCGACAATAGCCAGTCTAAACCCTGGCCCAAGGCCCCTCGGCTCGAAATCCTGAACCCAAAGCCCTAAACCTGACACCCTAAACGAAAAAGACTACTATAGGGGGCCTTCATAATTAGAATAGGGCTTTGGGGCCCCTTATACTGTAATTATCATAAGGAACCCCCAAAAAACAGTATTCGTAACTATTTAGGCCCCTATAGTAAACCCTGCGGCTCAAGGCCAAGCGCTGGAAACACCAAACCTCGTCTTGCAGCCGTTAACCTGGGCAAGCTATCGCCACAAAGCATGAACTTTGAATTAGGGCCCCAAAAAAGCACATAAACAAAAATAAGGATAGGGATATCCCATATAAACCCCCTTGTAAAGAAGCCCAATAAGGTAGGGATATCCCCATAAGATGCTTATGCTTATGTGCTTTTTGGGGTCCCTAATGAATGATGAACGCCACAAGGCCGACAAGCCAGAAGAGCAGTGTTGTTCTGGGTCGGCCTTTCGGTTCTATGGCTTCGGTTTCAGGTTGTGGGGTTAAGGGTTCCGGGTTTAAAATGTGGGGTTGAGCGGTATAACGTTCGATTTTGTCCCTACAGGGTGACCCTAAACCCTAAACCCGAAACCCGAAACTCTGAACCCCTAAACGCTAAACCCACAAGGTGACTACCCCGCCTCACATCCGTCTCATCCTTGGCCACGGCCAGGTGGAAGGTTTGCTCCGCTTGCGTCAAGGCGCCTTGCCTGGGCAGACTGGGTTTGGTTTGGGCTTAGGGTTTAGGGTTTTCCTGTTCACGGATTCATGGGTTTATGTATGGTCTTTTCTTGAACCACTGTTTCCGCCTGCAGATCATGTGATCATGTCCCATGATTTAGGGTCTAGGGGTTTAGGGTTAAGTTACCATAAAAAGGAATCAATTTTGCTTAGTATAGATTATAAGTCCTTATCATGATAACTTAAACTTCAGAACAAGAACCCAGGCGTGCACTGCTCAGGCACAACACGGCTCTAGGGCTTCTCACCCTACACCCCAAAGCAGGGACTAAACCCTTCCACCGCCATCGTATACTCGAAAATCCAAACTCGAAAACCCACACCTTAAACCCTACACCCGAAACCGGAACCCTACACCCAAACCCGACACCCTAAAGTCGAAATCCGAAGTCATGCTGAGCCTGCCGCTGGTACCACTACAGCTCGTCTCGTCGCAAGTTCTTCTCTAAGAATAATACGGAAGCCTGGGGAATAACATAGGTGACTACGAAGGCTTCTAGATTCGCACTGGACACCTGGGCCCTCACTTACAGAGCTACCTATATGCTGTGATGCCTTGAACCCCCCAACAGCCCTCAATCCCAAAACCTATACAGTCCGGCACGGAACCTTTGACGAAGCCCTAGCCATGTGGCATCATGAACTGGTACCCCAGCTCTGTCAGGTACTTCGCCTGGCGTCTTGCTGTTAAAGCATATCTAAAGCAGCCAGGACGAGGAGCATCTGAAATCCTACACCCTAAACCCCTTAAACAACTAGACCCTAAACCTAGGATAAACCCCCAAACCCTAAACACCCCAACTGAAGCCCTCAAGAAACCCTCAAGAAACCCGGCAGCTTTTTGTCCGTGGGCCTGGCCCCTAGTCTAAACCCGTACAGGTCCCATTAAAGGGACACGTCTAAGAACCATAAACCCTAAACCCTAAAAATCAAAACCGTAACCCCCTTCTGTCAAGAACTACGAACCCTAAACCCTAAAACCCTAAACCCTGAACCCTAAACCCAGGCTGTGTTCAGGACGTCCGTGCTTTGGAAAGGCTTGGCTTCTGATGTGGGACCTCCGGGCTTCGTTCGGAAAAACTCCACAAACTCGGCCGGGAAGTTCCGGTTTAGGGTTTAGGGTTTAGGGATTTAGGGTTTAGGGTTTAGGGTTTAGGGATTTAGGGTTTAGGGTTTAGGGCTCAAGTTCCGAACTCTCGACCCAAACCGCTATGAACAGGGTAAAACGAAAGCCCGACACCCTAAATAGCATATTGATAAAGCCCCATAACACAACCCCCTGAGCCCAAAACTCTAACGTAGGGGCGCTGGTACTTAGAATGGGGTTTGAGCGCATACTGCACTATGATTGCATTAGGGACTATAAGGGAATGGCATTGCTAATTATGACGGCGGCTATATTTGGCCGCCCCCAAGCCCGCCTGATCTGGCGCTGCGTCCGTGCACCGTTTGATCATCTGCTGCGTGATGTTTAGGATCCTAGGACTTGACAGGCTCGGATTCTCAGGGATCCATGAAGCGCTCCATTGAGGGGTTTAGGGTTTAGGGTGGTTGGCGGACTTAGGTGTAGGCTTTCGGGATTGCTGTTTGAGGGTCTTGGCAATATATGTTTGGGCTTCTTTGGTAGGCTGTCCGGTCTAAAACCCAGCTTTGGGGTTAGGGGTCTGGTACATAGGGGTAAGGGCTGTAGGTGATGGCTGCTGGGGCTCATCAAGACTTGAAATAGGGTTTCGGGGTGTATTAGGAACCACAATTGAAAAGGGGACTATGATTAAGGAATTATTGGGATAGCATTACTAGTTCTTCGTACCGGTGGGTGTTACCGTCGTGGTTTAAGGTCTAGGGTCGGAGAGAGGGTCTGGACACCAACAAACGACGAGGATGCCCGTGTCATATAAAGGCCTGACTAATCAGATTGGGTTGATGTAATTACGTATGTACTAACCGTAAGGGGATACTACATCGGATGATGAGTTTATTTAGGGACTACAAGGGGATATTATATCGGATGATGTATATTTTTAGGGACTGCAAAGGCATACTATATCGGAAGGACAAAAGTTTTGACCCACTGGACCTTTCTTGTCTTAAGACGTCTTGCGGAGTAGCGGAGTGCCGAGGCCTGGCCAGCGGAGTATTGCACAATGTAGGAGCCTTAATAATCAGAATAGGGTTTTGGGCGTTCCTTATTTTTGTTACAGTATAATATACCCCAAAACCCTATTCGAACATCTTTGTTCTAGCCGCGGCCAATTGTCAGGAGAAGATTTTTTTAGGGAGGGCAGACCGCTTGAATGTGCGACCTTCGCCGCAGGATAAAGGTTGTCGGAACCTCACATCTGTAAGGCTACAGGGCTTCTGGATTCAGGGTTTTGGGGTCTATCATTCGGGTGCCCTGAATTAGGTTTACGTGTTCCATTTTTAGATGATTAGTGTTTTCGGCATAGGGTTTTGGGGTTCAAGGGTTTGGGGGACCGGGCGAAGGCACCATGCTGTCAGGTTGAGCTGAGAGTGTCACGAAGAGACTTCCTGACAACTCCTCCATGGTCAGTGACGCCGGCAATCGAGGACATGTCCACGCCTCGGCCAAAGCTTCCTTCGAAGGCTTGCGCATAGGCAGCGTGGTCCCTGCGCCCACGAAGTTCGGAAGCGAAGATGCAACCATCCTGAAACTGCCAGTCTCGAGAGATCCAGCTCAGAAACGTCGCGACAACATGGCGAGCACGCCTCGACTTCTTTTTGCTGCTAGACATCTTTCAGCGCCACCGGTTCCCTAAACCCCTCAAGCCCTGCACCCAAAACATAAACCCTAAACCCTAAACCCCTTAAACTTTAAGCCTTAGACCTTCTACAATTTTCGCCGAGGCTCGCTTTGTGACGGCCAGCGAGCCGCGAGAAGAGCTGCGCGCAGGACAGCGCCTGGGATCTCCCCATTGTAGGTTTCAAGGCGAGGGTTTGGGGGTGAAGAGGCCAAAGGTTTAGGACTCAGGGTTTTTTGAGGGCTTAGGGCTTATACAGGGTTTAGGGTTTGGGGGTGAAGAGGTTAAGGAATGAGGGCTTAGGGCTTAGGGTGTAGGGTTCAGGGATGAATGGGTTAAGAGTTTAGGTTCGGGGCGTGCGGGGTCTGCGGGTGTAGTGCCTTGGGTGCTCTTGCGCTCACGCTCGGATCTTGTAGGGTTTGGGTTTGTCAGGATCGAAGCTGTGGGTTTCGAGGTTGAGTATAAGGGCCTGGATAGTTAGCAAGCAAGACCATTCCTGAGGGTGCCTGCATTTTCTCCTACTGTCACACTATGAGAAACCCCCAAACCCCTTTGAAGCTATCGAGGCCTCTATGAATAGTCGAGTGTCCTGAAAGCAGATCGGGCGAACCCTTTGAGTGCATTCTTGTAAATACCCTCAACTTGAAGGTTCATGGCTAGTTATTATAAGTCCCCCACGATGGGCTATGATCAGAGTTACCGTGTTTATAACCCGTACTTATAACCACCCATGAACCTCCGAGAACACTCACTCACTCACTCACTCACTCGCATTGCAGGTCCGAAGATCCAGAGCGGCTAAGTCATGCATCCCCAACAATGGGCACTGCTATAGCACCCACAGGGAGAAGAGAAACTAACGAAAAGGCGTCGAAAGCGAGAGAACACCATAAATCCTAAATCCCTAATGGAACCCTTAAAGGAACCCGTAAGTAAAGGAACCCTTGAACCCTCAAAGTATTTTAAAGGAACCCGAAAACAAGCCTCAACAAAGGCTGCCCCAGAGCATGCAGCAGCTCAGGAGGTCAAGCCCCAAGCTCCATGTCCAGGCTTTAGGGTTTGGGGTTCAGGGTTTAAGGTTCAGGGTTTAGGATTTGGGAGTTTCCGAAAATAGGGGACCCTAATATAGTACCCTAAATAGCAGGATCCTTATTTTATTATAAGGACCCCCAAATAAGGTACCCCTAATTTTCGGAAACTCCCATTTAGGCTGTAGGGCCTCAGGGTGTAGGGCCTCAAGGGTGATTTACCAAGGGATGGCACAGACGTTCCCAACCCTGCTCTAGGCCCTTCAAAGCCTCTGAAAAATATTCGTAAGTAGTGTCCTAGTAAGCCCAATAAGGGAAAATAAAAAATATCCCAAGGCCTACCTAGTGCTTACTTCGCAGTCCGCAGGGTTTTTGCTTGTTCACTTTTGCCCGTCGCTTTGTTGCAGAGTCGTCTTGGACCCATTAGTTTAGGGTTTAGGGGTTTAGGGTTTAGGGTTTAGGGGTTTAGGGGTTTAGGGGTTTAGGGTTTAGGGTTTAGGGGTTTAGGGGTTTAGGGGTTTGGGGGTTTAGGGGTTTAGGGTTTAGGGTTTTTAGGGTTTAGGGGTTTAGGGGTTTAGGGGTTTAGGGTTTAGGGATTTAGGGATTTAGGGGTTTAGGGTTTGGGGTTGAGGGGAAATAGGGTAGAGGCTTGACCCTTCGTGGCCGGCAAGAGTTTAGGGTTAAGGGTTTACGAGCACAGGCCCGTGGCCTGGAAGGTCTTTTCGTTGTTCCTAGCGTTATGACAAAAATGCTTCGGTTAGGTGTTTCTGCCCTGCAACATGATTGAATGTTGCTAGATGACAATTGCTTTTATGCTTCCCTTTTTCATCCGCGGATAACCCTGCAGTAAGGCCCTGACCAGGTCGTGGTTCCGCGGCTCCAGCTGGTTGAGAGCTGCCACCAACTCCTCTCATTACGTAGACTGCAGATTGCTTTACAAACTGCTTTTGTGGGGAATTGGTAGCCAGGGCTCGGGGTAGACATTTCTGGCCCATCCTAGCACTGAGCCCTCAACCCTACACGCGATTCTCCCGACTCTCAAACCCCAATCTTTCGCAGGGTTTAGGGTTTAGGGGTTGAGTGTGCGGGGTTTGGGGGTTTAGGGTTGAAGGGATTTGGGGTTTCGGGGTTTAGGGTTTCCGGTTTCCGGGGCAAAGCTTTCAAGCGAAGGTCTCACCGGATGCCGATTTCGCTCATAAAAAGATGTCGGAGCTGCATACGAAGGGTGTCGAAACTCTACCCCGAAGCGACCAGAAGCTCCATACGCGAGGCTCGGGGTTCGGCAGTTGAGAATATGGGTTGAGTATCTACGGCTTTGATTTACCCCTAAACCCTAACCCCTAGCCCCAAACCCTAAACCCCAAACCCATAAACCCTAAACCACTAAACCCCAAACCCTAAACCCTGAACCCCTAAACCCTAAACCCTAGATGATATAGCGATTCCTGGAGACGCTCCGCCGCTGCGTCGCATCGCGACTCCCGGGAGAGGAGGAAGAGGACGTTGAGTCGCAAGGCTTCCTGATGCTTTTTGCTGCTTTAATGCTTACTTCACTGTACCATAATATACTAGAACATACTATATTACTTGGAGTATAAGTAGGATTACACGTCGCCAAGTATGGCTTATAAGTGCAATTACCCTACTTAAAACCCACTTAGAACTACCCATGAACCTCCAAGTCTATTATGAAACTACAGTGCACTACTGCTCTGTACTATCATACAACCACTATCATATACGATAGGATACTACAATATACTATAGAGTTTGAGTTGATTTTCAAGCCGGGCCGTCTACGTCCATTCGGAGCTCAATGCTGGGGTTGTAATTCGGAGTCCAGGCTGCACAGTGAACGTCAGAAACCCGGCATCCAACTGCCGAGTAACAAAGTAATCATGATTGTAGCTAGCAGGCGCGAGGAGTAGTGGCAGTGGTGGTCGGGGTCGTCGTCGTCTTCGTGCTCGCAGTCGTCGTTGCGGTAATGGTGACTCTTTGATATTGGCCGTCGAAGCAAGCTGGGAGTCCCTTCAATTATGCCCTAAACCCTAAACATCTCTTCACCCTGAACCCTAAAACCCTCAAACCCTGAAACCCTGAAACCCTGAAACCCTGAAACCCAAGCCCCCTAGATCGAAGGAAGGCGGGAGTCGATATTGTTGGCTTCCTGCTGCTGTAGTCGCCCGGCCGCCTGCGGCAAGAGGGCTCAGACGGGGAGGGTCTTACGGGCCTTTGGGGGTTTGGGCTTTAGGGGTTTTGGGCTTTAGGGGTTTAGGGGTTTAGGGGTTTTGGGCTTTAGGGGTTTAGGGGTTTAGGGGTTTAGGGCTTTAGGGGTTTAGGGCTTTAGGGGTTTAGGGCTTTAGGGGTTTAGGGCTTTAGGGGTTTTAGGGTTTTAGGGGTTTAGGGCTTTAGGGGTTTAGGGCTTTAGGGGTTTAGGGTTTAGGGGTTTAGGGCTTTAGGGGTTTAGGGCTTTAGGGGTTTTAGTCTTTAGGGGTTTAGGGCTTTAGGGGTTTTAGGGTTTTAGGGGTTTAGGGCTTTAGGGGTTTAGGGTTTAGGGCTTTACGGGTTTAGGGCTTTAGGGGTTTAGGGCTTTAGGGGTTTAGGGCTTTAGGGGTTTAGGGCTTTAGGGGTTTAGGGCTTTAGGGGTTTAGGGCTTTAGGGGTTTAGGGCTTTAGGGGTTTTAGGGTTTTAGGGGTTTAGGGCTTTAGGGGTTTAGGGCTTTAGGGGTTTAGGGCTTTAGGGGTTTAGGGGTTTAGGGGTTTAGGGTTTTAGGGTTTTAGGGTTTAGGGCTTTAGGGTGCTGGGGCTTTAGAGCTTTAGGTTGTTAGGGTGTCCCGGTGGTACGGTGCTAGGATTTTAGGGTTTGCGATTTAGGGATACAGCATTGGCGGCTTGGGAAGTAGCGTTTACCCTAAACCCTCCCTAAACCCTATACGCAAAAAATCCTAAACCCGAAACCACAAATCCCATAAACCCTAAACCCTAAAGTTTAAGGAGTTGGGGCTAGGGTTTGGGTTTGGAGCAAAGGCTGGGGTGGCTTGAAGGGTCCGGGTACCCAGAGAGCCCAATCCTTTTATTAAGGAACATACCTTAAACTGTAATAGTAAGGCCACTATCTAAGGTATATTCCTCAATTAAAGGGTATATTAAGGCCACTATAATTTAACGTATATTCCTTAATTAGGTCCCAGCCCCCCCCCCCGACGAAAAAAAACACCGCATGATGATGATGATGATAATGATGATGATGATAATGATGATGATGATGATGATGCCAACCATGATGATACCAACCATGATGATGCCAACCATGATGATAACGATTGATAGCAATGATGATAACGGTGATGATAACGGCGATGATAACGATGATGATAACGATGATGATACCAACGATGATGCTAGCGATGATGATAACGATGATGATAACGATGCTTTCACTTGCAGTGACGACGGGGCGATGGGGCGACCTGCAAAAGGGCTCCTGCGCACAGACCCTTTTCCCAGCAACTTTCCTCGCCTCACCAACCTGAAGCAACAAGCCCCAAACTTCAAAACCCTCGGCCCCACCGGCACTTTCGGCCTCTCTACTCATACTGCTTTCTTTGCCCCGCTACACAAATTAAGTTTCAGGTGTATTTTTTGGGGGGCTGGTGCCTCGATTAAGGGGTATTGGGCTCTCTGGGTAGGGCAGTATTGAAAGCATTACACCTCATGTACACCTCATTCCCTTTAGCTGGCGGGGGTACCTCATGTTGTCACGCTTGCTCACTGATGACAAGCATCATGAGTAAGGACATGAGCATGGCTGAGATAATGATGCTTGCGACAAGTAGGATGATGAAGGTCGTGGTGGCAGGTGTTTCAGCGATCTAGTAATGACGCTGGCAACGGTGTTGATGAGAACGACAACGATGATGTCGATAACAAAAGTTAATTACAAGAATAAGAAAATGACAATGATGATAACGACGACAATGAAGATGATGATGATGATTGCGCCGCACTCAAGCGTATCCCGTTCCCATTAACGACCAAACCAAAGTACACGGCAGCAAAGCACGCCTCAAGAGCTTGATCCCAGTCTGCCGTCATCATCAGCGTCTTGGCCTCGCAGCTTCAACTCCAGGAAACTCTGAATGCAGGGGTGGTGTGGATGCGTGTTGCTGTTCTTCACCATCCTACTGTCCTGCACAGCTTGATGTTTGAAGGCCACCCTGAAACATCATCATACCAGGCAACGTGTTGATCTTCAGCTCACAGTGAGCACTGGCGTCATCCGTTTTGCTCTCAGCATCACCAACAATAACGACGACATCGTCGCCCTTTTGGTCATCATCTGCGTAACCAGCATCTTTACAAACAACATCAAGCAACAGTATCATCACCATCACCCACACAAACATCATCATCATCATTACCATCATCATCATCCCAATCATACAAACTCTCACACTGCCTAGTTTTTCGATCGTAAGAGATATACGTGCCGGGGCGTCTGTTAAGGAACGTTCGTGTCTATGCGGTGAAGGGGGAGGGTTTGGACTTCCACAAAACATGTCGACCAAGCCTGGATCTTGACACGAAAACCAGGGAGGGTCGGAACAAGACAGTTTAGAGTTTAGGGTTTAGGGTTTAGGGTTTTGGGGTTTAGGGTTTAGGGTTTCGACAGGCATTGTAAACCATATGCGCTTCCTTGCATCCTCACCATCATATTCGCCAGCGGTTTGTTCTCTTCGGTGTGATGCACGCAATTATCTTATAACCCAACTGCAAATCGATCGAGACCTGACTGTCAATAGGGTCCCTTGTTCATACGTGGAGGTTCATGGGTCGCTATAAGTTGTAAGTAGGGCTATAAGTCCTAGTAATATTATGGTGAATACTAGTTACCCTACTTATAAACCTACTTACAACTACCCATGAACCTCCAAGTACCACCACATCCAGCAGCACTGATGCAATGCAAGACTGGCACACCCCTTCGCGCCGCAACACTCCTCACCTAGTAAAGGGGACGAATAACTACTCATGCTATCCCTAGGTGTCCCTATATCCTTATAGCAAAAAACGTCCCAACACGCTATTCTAATTTCTTAAGATCCCTACATTACAGCTTTCGACGCTGTGATCATCAGGTATTTCAGAACAGACCCTAAACCCTACACTCTGAAGAGGTCTGGCCTTCTCGATGAGAGCCGGTAGAAACCAGTCATGCATCACGATGACCTGCCCATGTTGCATGCTGTAGGTTTTGGGGTTTCGGGTTTGGGTTTTAGGTTTAGGGCTCAGGGTTTAGGGCTTAGAGTATGGGTTTAATGTGGGCGCTGGAATAGTAAGTGTACCCTGAATTAATGCGTTGTTTTTGCTTATTCGAGCCTGTGCCAAAAAAAGGGCGGCCTAATTAATGCGTTTTTTTGGGCTGGTGGATATTTGTGGGTGGCTTTGCTCCTGTCTTCTAATGGTCAATCTTAGAGCACCCACGACCCCAATTCCCTTCTAACTTAATTAATCAAAGCCACCCAGACCCTGGGCCAGCCCCCAAACCCCGGGACCCCCCAATTCCCTTCTAACTTAATCAAAGCCTCCCAGACCCTCCAAACCTGCGACCCCGCAATGCCCTTCTAACTTAATCAAAGCCACCCAAACCCTGACCCCGGTCCGAAGGGTCACTGACACCAGACTATTCAAGCCAAAAGTTTTGGTCGGTGGGGGGGCTATTATTCAAACCACCACATTAGTGTTTAGGCTGCTAGGTCCAGACCACCAAACATGACCGAATCAAGCACACTGAATCAGCCGTCCAGTGCTCAAACACTCCCAAACACCCTAAACCCTAAACCCCTAAACCGCAAACCCTAGGCCCCGCGACCCAAAGCCAACCCCTAAACCGCAAACCCTAGGCCCCTCGACCCAAAGCCCGATCCAGCCTCTATGCACATTCAACTCTGGCCCTTCTGACTGTCGACCTGAACCCTGCAGCAAAAAAAACCCGAAGCCCTAAAAACAAAGGCAGATTAGAGGGGAACCCTAAGCCCTAAACAACAAATCCCAAAACCTCAAAGCTCAAACCTCGAACCCTAAACCCTTAACCCGAACCCTAAACCAGCCTTGTTTAGGGCATCCAGGGCCTGGGCCCACTGGCGCTTTCCTTCCAGGACCTGCACCGAAGCTTTTGGAAAAGTTGGAAAACGGATTAAAGACAATTGGCGTTGTGATTCCCTTTACATTACTCTTACGGATTGAGGCTATTGGGTTTGCAACTTTTGGGCTTATACCGTAGGGCCCGTGTTCATGAGATTTGGGATTGCAGGGCAGTGATTCAGAGTTTGATGGCTTAGCGGTTTAGGGATTTGGAATCTTAGGTCCTTGAGTTTGTGCGGTTTCTTCGCAGACCTCTTCGACCTTACCCTAAACCTTTAAACCTTTAAGCTATGCTTCGAGAATTTCGGGGCTGAGTGGGTTCGGGCTTTGAGCGTTTTAGCTTCGGATGGCTGCAACCTGTCAGGTAGACAATACCACCCAGATAGCCCAATACCCCTTAGGGTTTCAGAACATCACGCCCTGGTGAAAAACTCGTGTGAAAACTCTTAAATTACCGAGAAATACACGCCACCAGGGCGTTGCACTCTCGAGAGTTTAGGGTTTAGGGTTTCAGGGTTTAGTACTGTTGATGATATACACCCTGCACTACCTTGAGGACTCTAAACTATTTGAATACTGGTGTATTCCTTATTATGGGTAATGCAGGATTTGTATCATCAACCATACCACCCAGACAGCCCAATACCCCTTAATTAAGGAATAGACCTTCAAGTATAGGGGCCTTAATACGATGGTTTTAGGTATATTCCTTTAAGGGGTATTGTCATATTGGGCTTTCTGGGTTAAAGTAACAGTTACAATCATCTTAGTTTCAATAAGGCTTTGCGGTCCAGTGTGGTCTAACTCTACGACTATAGGTGGAGCATACCCCTAAAACCTCTAAACCTTAAACCTCTAAACCCTAACGCCCTAAAACCCTAAACCCCTAAGTACTAGTTCTTCCGACCCCCACATATTAGGTATCGGCTCCACCCAAAAAGGGCCCTTAGCACACGGATGTGTTGATCATCCCTTGGCGATTCAAAATAACAGAGATGAAGGGAAATACGATTTAATTGTCGGCTGGAGCTGTATTTCTCACAATTTGTGTAGAAAAGAACAAACAAAACAAAATAACCTTTTTCTATTCCTATAAGTACTGGTTCATGGTTGGGATAGGATTAAAAATCTACATTATTATTCCTTATCGGGTTTAAGTACCCATAAAAATGTAAAATGTTACCCAACTATGACAAAGAGTAGCAGCACTACTTAAACCCTAAGCCCTAAGCCTTAAACCCTAAACCCTGCGAACCCTTAAACCCTTAAACCCTAAATACAAAGACCGGGCCTTTGCTTTCCCCATGAGGCCGTCGAGGTTCTCGAGTTCTGCGCCCGTGCCGCAGGCGCTGTCGAAGTGAGCTCCACACCTGGGCGATGCTGAGTGCTTGTTTCGGAACTTAAAAACCCTAAACCCTAAACCCTAAGTTACCATAATAGGGAAGCCTTGTTATTCACTGTAGATCCCTATCATGGTAGCTTACATTAGGTTCCTTAAAAAGGACCCAGTTTCACCGAAGCGGGCGAAGGGTGCTTGGATGAACATCAGGGCCAGGATCTGGAGATCCAGGTAACCATAGCTCTACTATAGGGGCCTTGAAAAATTTTCCAGAGGGTTTTGGGGTGCATTATACTATCTCTATATTAAGGAACCCCCAAAATGGATTTAGGCCCCTAGAATACTTCCTCATACACAGCAACCCACTTTTAGCCAGCCATGAGAGTTCTAGTGTCCACTACAGAGGGCGAGAGCCATGGGCATCTGACTTGCAGGCAGTTTGAGTCACGGTTTAGGGTTGGCTTAAGGCTTAAGGTTTCGGCCCGAATCATCTAACTCCTCTGCATCGCAAGGCACTGTTCCAAGTAGGTGTTGCTTTGCTTGCCGCTCGCAGCATTAGCCTGGGCTGGGAACCCTAAACCCATGGCTTCCGTCCTGCAGGGCTCTGACGCCCGGCTCGGGTTCAAGAATGTAAGGATGCTTAGAGTCTCTTATAATATAAAAGTTCCAAAGGCTTCGGGTCCGATTATTTAGGCTTGTTTAGAGTCTCTTACATAAAAAAGTGTTCGATAATTGAGGGTTGTTTAGAGTCTCTCTCTTTAAAAAATGAGGGTTTAGAGTTCCATAATTTAATATAGGGACCTTAATAATTAGAAAAGGATTTTGGGGAAGTATAATAAGGAACCACCAAAATAGTAGAGGTAATTATTAAGGTCCCTATATTAGGGTTGTTTTAAAGAATTTAGAAGGTCGTCTCGAAGCCTCTACCAGGCTGTACAGGGTCGCATTCAGTTCCGGGATTGCTGAAGAAAGCCTCTATGGCTATAGATAGCTTTAGGGTTTAGGGATTTAGGGTTTAGGGGTTTAAGGTTTTTTTTAAAAAAAGTGCATCGGACTTTTGATGTCTCGCAAGCCCGCCTGAGATAGGCGTGCACTCCAACAAAACATTTACAGAACCCCTCACAAGTCCCTGCTTCGACTTCTTTCCGTTGTTCTCCTTNCAAGCCCGCCTGAGATAGGCGTGCACTCCAACAAAACATTTACAGAACCCCTCACAAGTCCCTGCTTCGACTTCTTTCCGTTGTTCTCCTTTCCATTGCTCTTCTCTCTGATGGCGACCGCCAACTTAACCCGAGCTCCCGTCGTGGAGGTGGTTCACGGTCAGCACGACGACGCCGTACAGGATCTCCCGGATGACGGCGACGACGAAGACTTCGGGCATGGCGAAGACGCCGAACTCGCAGACGGCGTGGTTCTAGTCCCCTTCGACGCGTCATCAACCCCGAGGTCGCAGAAGCATGTGATAGGTCCGGCGGTGCATGGTTCTCCAAGCCCTCCACGTTAACCGGGACGTTATCGTCAATCTGGAGCATGTAGAGGCCCACAGGCACATCATTCGATGATGCCGCTGTCACACTTGCAGAACCGATCACTTCCGTCACATGCCTCTGCCATAGGCGCCTCCGCATAGTCCCCCATGTAGAGCGCAATGTATCAGGCAACATCTCCCGTGCTTGGAGTAGGTCAGGCAGGTTCGGCTGCAGCAGGATGTGTTCAAATCGTTGCACATCTTCACCAGTCGGTGTCACCCCTAGGCGCTCACCACCTGCACGGAGAATTGCCCGCCATATCACCCCTTCTTGTAGGCGGGCATTCCACGGCCTAGTTTGCAGTGATACTTGCAGCCAAAGAAGTGCCTCCTCGACCGCGGTCTCCACCAGGGCTTGAAGGCGCCGAAGATGACGAAGTCTCGCCATCAGCCTGCGTAAGACTTCTCTGGTGTCCGCCAAGCAGCCTTGCACCAACTGCTCGTTCACCGCGTCCCNTTGAAGGCGCCGAAGATGACGAAGTCTCGCCATCAGCCTGCGTAAGACTTCTCTGGTGTCCGCCAAGCAGCCTTGCACCAACTGCTCGTTCACCGCGTCCCTAACACTGTCAACACCCACGGTTTCCGTCGTGGTCGTGGTCGTGGTCATTGTCGTGGTCGTGGTAGAAGACGAAGTGCACAGAAGCCAAGGCTCACCCGCATAGTTCATCCCCACAGGCAAGGTGGTAGACAACGACACTGTAGACCTCACCTCCATGGAGAGCTGGAACTCACTATTGTCTTCATCTTCCTCAATATCACCCTCGGAGACAATTGGCATTGTAGCACTTTCTGCCGTCAAAGACATCGAAGAGACATCGTGCACAGGGTGTGCGCTGGAAGACCCTTCCGAATCCGCAGCGGCCAACACCGGACTGCCAACGAGGTCCTCAGACTACGGTTCACGCCAAATTCCCCGAAGTTCACCTTCCGCAGGCGGAAGCATGGGCAATGGAGGGTTGGAGATGCTTCCCTCTTCCGATCCACTGTGCAGTGTCTCAGATGATGACTCATGTCGCCGCTGTGGTGGGCTTCTACTTCGCGTGTGTCTGGTCGAGGAGCTTGCACCTGACGAAACCGGGTTCTGTGAGCTTCCCGAGTCAAGGACTTCAGATGATGAAGAGGTCTGTAGAGGTTGTAACTGATCTGGCTCCGCGAAGTCATTTTCGTCAAGGGGCAGTTNGACCGCCTGCTCTGGAGCGATCCGGTGGTACTCGCACTATCGGCCAATACCCCTGTGGTTGGAGCCGCCGCCGGAGAACTCGAAGAAGAAGTTCAACCAGATCCTGAGCATGGATGGCTCTTCTTAGCATGCAGGCCAATGCCCATCTTGAGTGAGGTCCTCTGCCAGCTTCCTGATGATCCGCTAGTCCATCCATCAGCGCTTGCAACCTCTGCAGTTGAAATTCAGACATCCTCAGTTGTCTGAGGTCAGCTTCCTCATTGTTCGTCATCTGCATCAGAGCAAACTCATCCTCGAAGTTTTCCTCCATGTTGTCCATTGTTTCCTCCAGCCTTGTAGCTTCAGGGGCTTGAACAAGCAAGGATACCGTAGACGTCGAGGTGGACCAGGAAGCCGTAGTAGTCGCAGGATCCACGGTGGTCGTAGAGGTCGAAGAAGAGGGTGCTCCCAAGAAGTCAGGTTCACCCCAAAAACTTGGTCCTCCTCCAAGAATGATGTCATCATCATAGACAGCACGGGTCCTGCGCGGCCCAAAGGCTTCAGGTCCCCAAGAGACTCCTTGAGGAAGGTTCACACCATCCGTGCTTGAAGAAGCAGGTTCATGAGAGTCTGCCCCCGTGGCCCTTTGCTGTCTTTCCCGCGCACGTGATTCCTTGTCCTTCTGGTACTGCACAAGCCACGCCGGCTTCCACTTCCCTTCTTTCCAGTCCTGTACCCTTTTTGCTCGACGCTCTTGTCGTTGACGACCTTGTCCTCCGGCATGACTGCGTAGCTCCGCCGGGGTCCTTTCACGAGGAATAAACACACCCCTCGACCAGAACCCAACAGGGGCAGGTGCATCATCAGACCTTGGCACCTGTGGCTGCAACGGAGGCGATGGCCTTGTGATGTCAAACGGCCGGACAACATACCCCGAGGGAAGCACTCTGGGTTCAAACACTCGCTGTGTTTCTGACGAACTGGGGGCAGCACTGGCTGAAGACGAGGAGGATATCGTTGGTCTTGTTGGTTGAGTTGAGCTTGCACTGGAGCTGGAGGCCAAAGATGTATCCGTTCTCGTAGGTTTATTAGCCAAAGGCGGCTTGAGTGTACCATTCTTGTTGTGCCACCGATCCGTGCCATGTCTCCAAACTCNTATCCGTTCTCGTAGGTTTATTAGCCAAAGGCGGCTTGAGTGTACCATTCTTGTTGTGCCACCGATCCGTGCCATGTCTCCAAACTCCTCCGCGTTTGATCCAGCCTTCATCCTGGTGCACCTCATTGTTTTCCCCTTGGCCAACAGTGGCACGCTGACAAGGCAAGTTTCCCCCATGTTCCACCGGGTGCTCAAAATAGTCCTCGTACGTGGTCGCCAGGTCCTCTTCCACCGCGCTCAATTGATCTTCACATAGATAGGAGGTTATCAACTCATCCTCCACCTGCAGTTCCCCAAATTCACCAGGAACTTGCCCTTGATCTTGTGGTACAGCTTGAGCCGGAGGAAGATGAAGATCCGCAGGAGTTTGTTCAGGCAGAGGGCGTTCGTCACCAGGACCTTGTTCAGCTCGTGCAGCACGAAGACGACCAAGCTGTTCATCACCTGATTCTTGTTGTACACCTTGTGGAGGATGAAGTTGAACATCACCCTGGACATTATGCGTGGGTCCCTGCTGTTCCTCAACACGAGGGCCACAAAGAACTCGTGCAGGTAGAGGGCGATCCTCCCCAGGACCCGATTGGCCAGCATATGGGGCATGAAGATCTTGTTCAGGCTGAGGACACATATCACCCGCGTCTAGTTGTTCAGCTCGTGCAACAGGAGGAGGCCGAGGTTGTACTTCACCCTCAGCTTGCTGTACACCTGTCCAGCTTGAAGTTGAACATCATCACGGGCTCGAGGTACTTGTACGTCTCGGTGCGCTCGGGCTGAGATTGTAGACAAGTGAGGCACCGCAAACGTAAGGACCAAAAGTCGCCCCAGGATCAGCACCAACGAAAGAAAGAGAAGCCGCCCAGGTCGCCCNTGTACGTCTCGGTGCGCTCGGGCTGAGATTGTAGACAAGTGAGGCACCGCAAACGTAAGGACCAAAAGTCGCCCCAGGATCAGCACCAACGAAAGAAAGAGAAGCCGCCCAGGTCGCCCCATTGCCATTGCGTCGGACACCTGAGAAAGCTAGGGCTCGTAGTTCAGCAAACTTCAACCGAGTTCAAAAGTCGACCCAACCAGCCATCACACTTGTCAAGGATATCGTTGTGAATAAAGAAGTCAAGCTCTAGAACGGACAAACTTCACCCAACTGTAAGAACACGAAAAGGTTGAGCCTGTGTGTCTGTCAGACGGTGTGCATTTCAGCTCATCGATGTCACTTCAGAGCATCACGCAGCACACTGAGAGCACACTCACACGCCAAACATGTACATGTGCAGTCTTAGTCGGCAATGGAGAGTTGCCGTCCACGACACCATTTGACATCATGTTTTCCGAGGTACGCGGGTAGTGTAGTCGACCATTTGGCACGATCAAGAGCGATGTTCGCCCAGTCCGTGCCAATGCTCTCCGCAATGTTTCTTTCAGGGTTGCTGGCAAAAAATTTCTTGGGATGTCGCCTACTAGTTTTGGTCTTGGCCTGCTCTCCTCTCCACCATCCAAGGTCTCTCCATGTGACCGCGCGCATGCTGATATTCATGAAGGCCTCCCCATGTTCCCCTATCACTTCAACCCTACGAGCCCAGTGACCATGTAGAGCATGTTGGAGACGAAGAATGACTGTGCTCCAGCGTGGGACGTGATGTTGGACAAGATACTGCCTAACAAAACGCATTGTACGACTGTTAAAGGTGACCCAATCTTCATCTCGTTTTCTGCGAAGGAGGAAGGCAGTCCGTAGAATTTGGCATTGGAGAGTGTTTGCCTGAGCCAGGCATTCTTGCGGCCAGTGGACAGCCCCCGCGCACCACCTCCAGGTAGACATGATCAGCATCTCCACCAGGTTTAGCTTTTTGTCCCAAGACCCCGGAGCGATAAGGAGGTCCCTGTGCTCCGCATATGCAGCTCTGGCCCTGCCTAAAAGTTCATGTGCTTGCTGACTGACTTGAGCCCCAAAGTCGAATGAAACCCCTAAAGCCTTGAGCGACTCACCCTTGGCAATCTGAACCTCCTTCTCACCAACCACCACTGTCATCTTCCCTTTATAGGCAGGCGAGGCCACAATCTTTGTCTTGTTCATCGCCAGATGAAGTCCACT
>BGNK01006055.1:338-12750 GCA_003297005.1 Symbiodinium sp. clade A Y106
ACGGAGCATGCACGCGTTGGGTTGGTCAAACTGATTCAGTATTTGATCAACACCAGTGACTATGGTATTCTGATGAAGTTTGCTGCTCCGGGAACCCGAAAGCTGAACAGTTATTTGCATGATACCGGTTGTGCAGATGACGCTGAGCGTGCTGTGTTGGAAGTGTTTTCAGATGCTGACTGGTCAGGGTCAAAGAAGGATCGCAAGTCGTATGGTGGAGCAAGTTTCTGTTTGAACGGGACATATATCCACTATATATGCAGATCTCAGAAATGCATCAGTTTGAGCTCGATGGAAAGCGAGTACTACAGTGCCGTGGGAAGCGCCTGCCAGGGGCTTTTNTTGAACGGGACATATATCCACTATATATGCAGATCTCAGAAATGCATCAGTTTGAGCTCGATGGAAAGCGAGTACTACAGTGCCGTGGGAAGCGCCTGCCAGGGGCTTTTCATGAAGGCTGTCATCGAGTTTATGAGCCGGAGCCCCTGTGACCTGATCATACATGTGGACAACCAGTCTTGCAAGGCATTCTGTTTGCGTCAAGGGGTCACAAAGGCTAGCAAGCACTTCGAGGGTAGNGTCATCGAGTTTATGAGCCGGAGCCCCTGTGACCTGATCATACATGTGGACAACCAGTCTTGCAAGGCATTCTGTTTGCGTCAAGGGGTCACAAAGGCTAGCAAGCACTTCGAGGGTAGATTGCTTTGGTTGCAAGATGCAGTACAGCAGAAGCGGTTGAGCATGAAATATGTTGCAACGCATGCAAACCTCGGAGATCTTCATACGAAGCCTCTTGCGCCAGCTCGATTGCAAGCCCTGCTGCATTTACATGACTTTGTGGANGAAGCGGTTGAGCATGAAATATGTTGCAACGCATGCAAACCTCGGAGATCTTCATACGAAGCCTCTTGCGCCAGCTCGATTGCAAGCCCTGCTGCATTTACATGACTTTGTGGATCTGCATGACAGGCCCATTGGTGCTGAAGAATGGGAGAGAGCAGCTACGTCCGCCTCTATCAAGGCCCAGGTGAAGCGTGTTCGGACAGTGGTAGGACACGACTGCTCAAACATGTGGGTGAAACGCATCGCTATNGAAGCGGTTGAGCATGAAATATGTTGCAACGCATGCAAACCTCGGAGATCTTCATACGAAGCCTCTTGCGCCAGCTCGATTGCAAGCCCTGCTGCATTTACATGACTTTGTGGATCTGCGTGACAGGCCCATTGGTGCTGAAGAATGGGAGAGGGCAGCTACGTCCGCCTCTATCAAGGCCCAGGTGAAGCGTGTTCGAACAGTGGTAGGACACGACTGCTCAAACATGTGGGTGAAACGCATCGCTATGCTCTTGATGATGATGCCAGTTCCTGCGGAAGCCAGTGTATTCACGAAGCCGAGTTCGTGTTGTGCGATNCTCTTGATGATGATGCCAGTTCCTGCGGAAGCCAGTGTATTCACGAAGCCGAGTTCGTGTTGTGCGATTGCAGTGCTCGTGTGCATGTGCATTGCAGTGTGTGCTATGGAAAGCACATCCGAGAGCGGCTTGGACGCCGCCGGTGAAGGATGGATTTTTATTCCGAGACCTGACGGGCTGTGGTACCGTCAGTGTGCGACGAGTGTTATGGCTTTGCTTGCGATTTTCGCTGCTTGGAGCCTTGGGCCAATGTCGGCCGGTTTCCTCTNGTCAGTGTGCGACGAGTGTTATGGCTTTGCTTGCGATTTTCGCTGCTTGGAGCCTTGGGCCAATGTCGGCCGGTTTCCTCTTCGAAGGTACGTCTACCACAACAACGACATCGACAATCCCGTTGAGTACGAGCAGCTATGATGAGATTTCCTTTACACTTTTATGTGGGCTGCTATGTGTACTTATTATGCTGAGCATCGTGCTCGTGCGTACATATCGTGCGCTCAACCGCGAGCGCACTGAAGTCAAGGAATTGGGAGGATTGTGTACGGCTTTGTGGGATGAACAGCGAGAGCAGAAGGTGACTATTCAACGACTGATGAGGGAGAATCGCTCATTGAGCGATGAAAATGCCGCCATTCAGCTGGCATACTACGAGATGCCACATGGACGGCAGCATGAGCTACACGATGCCAAAACACAGACATAATGCCATTTACGGCCGCCAAGGTTTACGGTGGCCAGGCATGTGAAAAGGGATGGCCGTGTTGCGCACATCAATGCCCCCTTACGATGTGCAGGCCAGTTCTATGCGTGGAGCAAGTTTCACTTGTAAAGTTTCGTGAGCTTCAGTCGTACAGAAGAGTACAGATGAATCTCAGGCGGGGTGATGAAACTTAACATCCCTGCCCTTTGTACACACCTTGCTCAGACAGTTTACATGTGTTAACACGTGATTTTGGCATGAGCCCATTTTCATGGAACACATTGTGAATTGCAGAACTCCGCCGTGAACCAGGCTCTGAGTTTGGAAAAGAGCTAGTGCGTTTTCAGAATCTCCCCGTGGCACCGTCGCGACAAAAAAAGGAGGGGTCCGAGTGCTTTTGTTTTTCGGTTTGGGGTTTGGCCGGGTTCGCCTAGATGGTTCACTTGCCCTTTTCCTGAAACCCTAAGCTGCAGCATTTTTGGCTCGAGGTGGCTCAAAGTGTTTGCGCGGATTTAAGCGTACAGGCAGACCTGTCTGCTAGCGTTTTAAATCCAAGAAAAAGGTAAGAAAATTTTGGTGTGCAAGCTTCCCAAAACTTTTTCTTCTTTGAGCCACCTCGAGTTTTACTTGAAGACACCTGTGCCGTTTGTTTTTCCTTGCAGAGCAAAAGCAGTTGAGCCGCGCTGCTGGGCTCAACACTAGCTGGGCATCACATGTGCCATGCAGACATGCTGTACGCTGTCATGTTATATCAGCAAGTCAGTACAACTAGCAAAGAGTTTCTTTAAGAAATTTTTAGACCCGCCCGCCCGACCCTTGGGGGTGTAAGTTCCTCTTAAAGCCGTAGCTCGCAGTGTGCACGCAGCAGCGGTGCACCTTCTTGTTGCAGCATGTTTGTGTGCTCCTTGGAAAACTTCTTGTGCAAGCACACACACAGTGCTCCTTGAGAAGGTACTACTTGAGGTTTCGCCTAGTCGCAGCATGCTTGTCGTGCTCCTTGGCTTCTTGTGAAAGTACACACACAGTGCTCCTTGCGAAAGCCACTCTTTGTAGGCCGAACTTTGAGAACTCCTCACGAGACAACCTTGCTTGCAGCGATTGAGCTAAATGCTCAATCTTCGGCAGTATCCTCTCGCCCGAGAGTGACTGTCGCAGAATCTCCCCGTGGCACCGTCGCGACAAAAGAAGGAGGGGTCCGAGTGCTTTCGTTTTTCGGTTTGGGGTTTGGCCGGGTTCGCCTAGATGGTTCACTTGCCCTTTTCCTGAAACCCTAAGCTGCAGCATTTTTGGCTCGAGGTGGCTCAAAGTGTTTGCGAGGATTTAACCGCTTAACCTTTTTGTTCGCGAGCTTTCCATGTGGAGATCCATCACGGGGATAAGCCTGGAATGCAGCCATATCCCCGGCGAGAAGAAAGATGACGCGGACATGCTTTCCAGGTGGGATGGCCTTTCCCCTCTACCTGACCGCTTCGCGGCTTCCGAGCGTTTGGAGGTCTCTTGCAGGATTTCTGGAACATCAGCTATAAAGTAAGTCGTTTTCCCGCTGATCAACATCTTCTCTGGTCTCCTCCAGAAGCATACATGCTGGGCCCCTCAATGCGGGGCACCCGCAAAAGGAAGTAGCGGCCTTACCTCACTTTCTTCGTTGGGCTTTCGGCTGCAGCGAGGTTTCGGCTTGCCAGTTTCTTCTTCGGGCATAGTGACTGTCAGCACAGCTTGGCTTTCAGCTACACCAAAGATCCACCTTGGACCAAAGGTCCGGTGGGTTGCGGCTGACAGACACTTCCGGCAAGCCGAAACAAAAATGGATGCGTTTGCCTTCTGCTGTACTGTGCTGTCCCACTTCGCTTGTTTCGCAGCTGCAAGAGTAGCCACTTTAGTTGCGGGGTGCAGAACTTACCTGAACGATCTCTGTGTTTACTCAGGAGGGTTTCGGTTAAGTTCTTGTGCCGTCGCCGCGGATCAAGCACCCCGCAACTAGCTGCCAATAGCTTTCATGACAGTGCATGCTTAAAGCTTTCACCCGCCCATCCACTCCAGGGCACGGCTTCCGCCTCGTTTTCTCTTTCAGGTACTACGGGCCAAGCCACTTGGCACCACAGCTGAAACCGCAGTGCTGTCACTTTGCTTTACGTTACACGCTCTTTTAGCCTGATTTGATGCTACGATTCGGGCATAGTGACTGTCAGCACAGCTTGGCTTTCAGCTACACCAAAGATCCCGCTTGGACCAAAGGTCCGGTGGGTTGCGGCTGACAGATACTTCCGGCAAGCCGAAACAAAAATGGATGCATTTGCCTTCTGCTGTACCGTGCTTTCCCACTTCGCTTGTTTCGCAGCTGCAAGAGTAACCCACTTTAGTTGCGGGGTGCAGAACTCACCTGAACTGTGAAGTTGCGGCAATGCCCACTGGCAACCGCAACAATCTGCCGCATCCAGGTTTGTGAGCTCCGAAACAGGGGTTAAAAATGTGAAAAGAAAACGGCTTCAACGCACAGGCCCTCAGGTGACTCAGGTGTCCGTCCCAATGTTTGACGTGTAGCGTCTTTTGGGCACTGTTGGAAATTTTGGACAAAGCGCGGAAAAAGAGTGGCCATCTGCGTCTCTTCCCTTCTTGTTCCACTTTCTATGCTATATTTGCTTGGATAAACATGTGGGAACTTGAGCGTATACGGACTACGCGGAGCCAAGCGTATTTCGATTTTTGGTTGTTTGACCACTGAAAGCCCGGACTGCAAGTCTTCGAAGTTGAAATCACAATACAAGCGTTTTCCTTTTTGGTTTTGCACAACATGGATTTTGAATCCTTATTTCCGTGCATGCGTTCAAGTTTCCAATCGTGATATGTCCCATGTAATGTTGTGTCCCACCACCGTTCCCTTGCACTTTGCGTGAGGTGAAATAGCAGGTGGTGCATTACTTTCATTTCCTACTTCCCAAATTTCATCGGGTCTTTGATAGCTTCTGCTACCACGGTGGGTTTTGTTGGATGCTTTCGCATTGGGGCAGAGATCGTTGAGTTAGTCGGTCGTCGAGCAAAGTGGCCGCATGCTTTCCACTGCTACCTAGCTATTGGGTTTTCGGGAACTCGTTCCGTTCCGTGCGGGAACTTGAACGTATACGGAAGGATGACTAAGAGGGGCCAACGGATCCGATCCTTTACGGCTCGTATCAGACGGAGCTGAACACAAGTGTATGCATACCATGTCCAGCATACCTCACTGCAACGTTGAACATGCCAGTATTGTCAACGGTGCCAAAACATACTGCATCATATCACTGTTGAGCACGGCAAACTCTGAAACGATATCTGGATTGAGATGCGCTGTCGCCCCTTTTTGGCCAAATTCCAGCCAATCTATCTAGCTGCGTCTCGATGACAACATCGATGAGCAGGAGCTGTTTGCTGATACGTTTTCCCATCACCAGCACAACGTTACAAGCCTTAGCCGACTGTTCGGAAGTAGAGATTTGCATCAATGCGGATGTTGTTTCCGCAGATGCCCGAGTTGTGGATGTCACCGCCGGTGCAGGCCGGGTGTCGACACTGCATGCATCAGTGGCCCAGCGAGAAAATAGCTGCGAGTCGGACATCAGCCCGTGACACGCTTTAAGTTGCGCGGTGAATGCCAGCAGTCTGACAGGCCTTTGCCAGGCCGGCGGGCCAAGCAGATGCTGCGCCCTTAGCGGGTCTTCGCGTGAAGTGCAAGCTCTGCAGTTGACATGAAGCCCAATCACTCACTCATGCCTTTTTTTGCTACCAGTTACTGCCAAGCTTTCGTTTCGTTCTTTCGAGCTGGCGACAATCGACTTCTGTTTGGATCGCGGATGAAGGTGTGCCAAGTTCGATTGGGGTGAACTTTTGTGTGCGATCGGCACATGTGCATAAATTCGTTCATACATATCGGACTTCGCATCACATGCTCGAACAAACGGCAGCGTCTTCTCGCCCTCCTCGCCGCTTCCACCCTGCCGATATTGACCGACGCCCCACTTGGATGCCTTCCCTCTGAGGTCGAGTGCACTTTGCAGGTGCATTTGCGGCACAGGAAAGAAGGCTGCCTCACGCAAAAGGATGTTGCACAAATTACCCTTGGATGTGAATGCCTGTCTAGGCACTGGTTAGTTCGGCGATTCCTGTCCTTGTATCCCGTATGTCAGTTGCTTGCGTGATGGTGAGAAAAGGTAAGGTGTCTTCGCGAGAGTGTCATGTTTTTGGAGTTCTGGCCAGGATCAGTTCGAACTTCAGCCAACGTTTAGCGCGGCTGTAGCCTCAGAGTCTCGAAGTGACGACGTTTTGAAAGTATGGAAGGAGATGCTACTGAGCATTGAAAGCGGGTCGGTGCTTGAAACTGGAGGAAATTCCTTCAAATCCTCGGTAGGCAATGTCTGAGATCACAAGATCCCCTTAGATCAAATCCAATGGCATGTGTAGATCATGATCATTATGGGCCCAATGTACTTTGCGTTTCTATCTGGTTTTTCCATCATGGTCTTTTCGTAGAGTTACGTGGGGATGCAGTTGAGAGTTTTGGGTTTAGGACCCCAGCTATCCCTTTGGGAGATTCTAGCTGGGTGAACAAGAACAAGCAGTGCAAGGTGAGGTGTGCCAGCGTCTCGAGCGTGTGTTCGAGTATTTTACGGTGGTGTTGAGAGAAACGCCGGTGAATACCGAACATGTGCGCAGAAATTCCTGAACCCCAAATCCCACCCTTTCCGAGGACTTCAACGTGGATGCTTGGTGCCAAGATTCGAGTGGCGGTCTTTTGATCCTGTTTGAGAGGGCGGCTGAAATCAACCCTAAACCCTAAACCCTCCGCCGAAACCTGCAGATAATCTCAAGTTCAGATCTCCCTCCGAGTAGCACAGAGCCCACGCGGGTCCGCAACTCTGAAGGCCCTGGGAGATACCGACGAGGCGCCCTTTTCCAGGTGCCCGAAAGGTCTGTTTCGGTATTTTCAGGACAGCTGATCTTCGGCTTCGGTATTCTGGCGTTGGGTGCATCGCTTCCGGAAGATTTCTCTGCACATCGACATGTTGGGCTTGCAGCCTTGCTGGTTGAGGGCTTTTGGGATTCGCGCAATTCATCTTTGCTTGGTTGTTCAGGCTAATGCTTTGCCGGAAAACCGCAGCAGCAAGATCCTCGAGAAACCGACCAGAGCAGCAGAGCAGAACACGCACCCCGAAGGGCCAGAAGGAGTGACGTCTTTCAGTACGGACATGTGTTTTAGTAGTTTGCTCTGAAGTTCCACGAGGCCTCCGTTGACTGCCAGTCGGCTCACGTTCTCCTTGCTTCAGCAGCCTTTGCGCGGCGCGCCGCCTCTTGGCCTTGAACACCCAGCCCTGGTGTATCTCTGGGTGCGAGATTTTGCCTGAGAGGGAACTCCGCGGTCGGATCGAACCCTGCATTGAGAAGATATCAGCCAAGCCATCCCTCCCGCGGGAATTACAATCTGCGACGCTTGCGAACACACCGAGTCTTGAAGTTCCAGGATGCGCCAGGGAAAGCTGTGGTATCTGTCATCGGAGGACCGGACCGGTTTCATAAAGCCGACTCTTCAGCGACTTTAGGTCCTTCTTGCATTGAACCTTGTTTGTTGGATGCGGGACTTCGAAGGCCGGGGATGTGCCTTGAGCCCGCGCGAGCTGCCAGCAAACACCCGGAGACCCGTCCCCGGAGGTCGACTCGGTTCACTTCTCTCTCTACGTCAATGGCTTCTCTTTCTGGCACGAGGGACCCACGGCCGCACTGGAACCTGGCTGCCTTCCTGAGTTCTCGCTGACGCAGTGGAACTGGAAACGAACCGTAGCATGCCCATCTCTTTGGAGTGCTTTCCAAGCAGGGTCTATATACTGGCAGCACTGCTAGTTGAGATCCTGAATGACGTGCTAGCCTGATTCTGATGGTAAAGAAGGCGAAGGGTGCTAGGGCCAGGGCTCCCTCGAGAAGTTGGAGCTGTGTGGGTTGTGGGCCGCGCTTCGGAGAGGCCGTTTGTGAGACGGAAAGGCTTCGACTTGGGCTCTCCACCACGACCTCCGAGGTGCCGAGGTGGCCATCTCCCTGTCGCCCTTCGTTCTCGTGCGGAACTGCAAGTTCCAGAGCGGCAGGGGCCCCAGCGCGGATCCCTGGTTGAAGCTTTAAACCTCAGNGTCGCCCTTCGTTCTCGTGCGGAACTGCAAGTTCCAGAGCGGCAGGGGCCCCAGCGCGGATCCCTGGTTGAAGCTTTAAACCTCAGTGGGGTTCCTTGTGTCTTGAATGTAGAGGCCTTCAGGTAGCAACTGGTTCATGCAGCCTCGGCCGAGGCTACAACTCCACACTTTCAGATCGGCACTGTGTTTGCGGCTGTGCTTGAAGACGGGCCTGCGATTCTGTCTCCTGAAGCATTCGCCCAAGGACATCAAGATCTTCAAGATCTCCTTATTTGCGTACTTTGCCTGCACTGGTCACGAGGTGTTCCGGCAAGTCACAGCGCGTGCTACTACTTTGGCGTCCGGAGCACCGACGAGCGCTGGGCCGAGGACGAACGGTCGAGGTGGGTTTTGGACGTCTCGAGGGNGCACTGGTCACGAGGTGTTCCGGCAAGTCACAGCGCGTGCTACTACTTTGGCGTCCGGAGCACCGACGAGCGCTGGGCCGAGGACGAACGGTCGAGGTGGGTTTTGGACGTCTCGAGGGGGGTGAGGCTCGTGACTGGGATGCAAGCAGTCGTCGGGGGGCGCGGCGCGGGAGACTTTGACGTCCGCTCTTTCGGACTTCTGGAAAGAGTGCTGTGCGAGGTGACACAGAGCCTCTTCCCCCCGTAGCGCATCAGCTGCGATCCACAGCAGGCTGGTGCTTCAAGGATAAGCAGCAAGCGTTCCAGTTAAGCCCCGGCACCCCTGAGCCTTGAGCTACGACAGGGCGTCAAGCAAACGGCAACCCGTCTCATGGCTGGCTATGTGGTGCCTCAAACGGCATTTGAAATTTCAGAGTTTCTCGTCTGTGGCCCCGTGCCAAGGTGTGAGATGGTGTGAGCGGGTAGACTGTGGGGTGCATGTCCATGCCGAGGTGCACCACGAAGATGCGACTCGGGCTATCATGGAGTACTCTGTGACCTCCAGCCCGGTTTGAGCTTTGAGTGTCTAACGCCCCAAAACTATGGTAAACCCGAGTTTGCTTGGGGCCGAGGTCTCGACTTGCTCGGTGGTGTACTGCGAGCTCCATGCGCACCAGGGGGATCTGGCTCGTGTGACCATGTACGAGAACGACCTCTGCCAGGTGCTATTGAGAGGTCATCGGTGAGGGTATAGACTTCAGCTTGGGTCAAGAGCTTCGGGCAAAAAAGGTGCGGGTGGCTGAGATTGACATCTACGAGAGCGCCACGTGTTCCGAGAAGATCGGCATCAATTGCAGCTGCTTCAGTGTGGAGGTGGGGTCGGAGTGCCTGAGACTCCCAGTGAATCTCGGGGTTCAGTGATCACTTGCTGGTAGGACCTTATGGTATCGTTGTCGAATAGCTTCAGCAAGTGACGGACGACATGGCTCTTGTCTTTGACCTTTCCCAGGATCTACAATTTCAGTCCGAACTTGTCGCAACAACAGTCTTTTCGCATCTCCAGGGCCAAAGGTTGATGGGCTTGTCTTTTGAGGCTTCTTGAGTTGTAGAACTTGGCACACCCTGCTTCCGATGTTTAGGCTTCCCGAAAGAAGACTCCGAAGCAAGAGCAGAGACGGAGTCTCTGGTACTGGGCACTGCGAGACGAGAAGTTCCTTTTCTGCCCCGCAGCAGCCCGAGGCAAAAACTGATACGGGTGAGATCGCATGAGATCAACGAGCTGTATAACCATCAAAGCAATCTCCTCTGTGCTCTTTACCTCCTTACCGTTTTCTTCGTGTGCTTCGTCATCTAAATGACATAGTGATTTTCGCTTCGCCACTACTATCCTACCTTCCTGCGCGTAATTTAAACACAATTTCTTGTGGAAGGACCACCAGTTCTCCTCCAGAACGCTGGCGGAAAGAAAGCTTTGGCTTCGTGTGGCTCGGTCGGCCTTGGTGCCTTTACACAGGGACCCATTGACATCAGTGGTGGGGTGATCCCGCACTGAGGCCATCTCCAACGTGAGAGCTCAAGTCTCAGCAGTGTCCGCTGCAGGGGTCTACTGCTACCACATCTACTGCCACTCCAACTGCTACTTCTACTTCCCCATCTCTAATTCTTCTACTTGTACTCCTGCTTTTCTTGGACCATTTGCAGTCATTTGCCCTTGCAGCTCTGCCACGGGTTGATTTGCAATTACTACCTGCTGTGATTGCACATTGCACTTGTTAGGTTTCTTTCTCAGCATGAATCAGCCATGTGGCCCAGAATGCCTGCAGGTGGATGGGCTCTTCGTGGGAGGGCACTGAGCCTTGGCAGCTTTGCGTGATTCCGGTCGTCAAGCAGACCACTTTACCTTAAACCCCATTTAGTTTCTGACCAGCTTGTCTGTGAAGTGTCATAGCGAGTGCTTGACCTGACGCTGACCCCTTCGCGGGTGGCGCGGGGCAGCACCCTGACACTCTCTCACAGAAGGCTGTGGTCAGAAAGCCTTGCAATATTGAAGCGGCTCTGCTTGCTTTTAGTGGCACGTTGTCTTACTGCTCTTGCTTTCTCGTCTTTGCTTTTCCGATAGTGGGCGCAAGGTTCCCACCCCCCAATTGCCATGAAGCTGTAGATTTTACCCTGCCTCCACATGTGCTTTTGTTGTCCTTAGCAGTTCTCTTACGCGACACACCTGAGCTCAAGTCCCCCGCGGATAAAAGATCCTCCAAGGTTGACTAACGGAAGCTTGCTGCATGTAGCTGCGCACCTGTGAAATTTCAGGTTATCAGCCGTAGTTGGCTCGCAATGGACATTGTACCGTTCAACGCAAACCAGTACTTCCTTCAGCTGAATCTTAGCCGAGTCTGCGCCAACCCCCCTGAGTTAGGAACAGCTGTCGGGAATGCAGGGATGCGGAGTCGAAAGCAGCCCAGGGACAGAGTCAAGAACAAGGCCCGCCAGAGTCGGGAACAAAAGTCAGCAGCGGGCTCGAACACAACCATAAGGAACAAGCANGAACAAGGCCCGCCAGAGTCGGGAACAAAAGTCAGCAGCGGGCTCGAACACAACCATAAGGAACAAGCAGCTATGTGCTGCCAGAGATTCAGAGAAGGCCCCAAAACACAAGCGTCTACCCCGATCTTGTTCAACATCCATGTGCTGCGAGAGATTTAGAGAAGGCCCAAAACACAAGCGTATATCCCGATCTTGTTCAACGTCTACGTGCTGCGAGAGATTTAGAAAACGCCCCAAAGCACAAGCGTTTACCCGGATCTTGTTCAACATCTATGTGCTGCCAGAGATTCAGACAAGGCCCCAAAGCACAAGCGGCTACCCCTGTTCAACATCTATTTGCTGCGAGATTTTTGGAGAAGGCCCCAAGACACAAGCGTTTACCCCGATCTTGTTCAACATCTTTGTGCTGCTGGGGATTTATAGAAGGCCTCAAAGCATAAGCGTTTACCCCAATCTTCTTCAATATCTACGTGCTGCGAGAGATTCAAAAAAGCCTCAGAGCACCAGCGTTTACCCTTATCTTGTTCGCTATCTGCGTGCTGTGAGAGATTTAGAGAAGGCCCCAAAACACAAGCGTTTACCCGATCTTGTTCAACATTTATGTACTGCGAGAGAAGGCTCCAAAACACAGGCGTTTACCCGATCATGTTCAACATCTATTTGTAGCGAGAGATTTAAACAAGGACTCCGAGCACAAGCGTTTACCCCGATCTTGTTCAACATCTATGTGCTGCGGGACATTGGGAGAAGGCCGCAGAACAAAGCGGTTTACCCTTTCCATTTTGTTTGACATCTATGTGCTGCGAGAGGTTTAGAGAAGGCCGCAAAGCATAAGCGTTTACAGCACCCGGATCTTGCTCAACATCTATGTGCTGCGCGAGATTTTTAGATAAGGCCCCAAAATACAAGCGTTTACCCCAATCTTGTTCAACATCTATATGCTGCCAGAGATTCAGAAAAGGCCCCCAAACTACTGATTGTCGCGAGCCTTGTTTCGGCACCGTCTTTCACATCCGCTGTGTCTAAATCTTCCTTTTGCAGAAACCACACATTGAAGCTACTACCTTAAGAGTTTCGGAGAATTTTCTTGGTTGTGAGAGCATGATGTTCTTTGAAGATGCATTTCTGCATAACCGGCAGGGTGGTGGACTCAGTGTCCACACCCACACCGACACCCACAGCCACACCCACCCACACCCACCCACACCCACCCACACCCAC
>BGNK01006055.1:14606-31282 GCA_003297005.1 Symbiodinium sp. clade A Y106
CACACCACAGGGAACCACAGGGGGGAGGGGGGATACCATGGGGTGGGGGGGGGGAGGGGGGGCCTAGCAGCGCTGCACCATATATGCAGAAGCTGGGTTTTGAGCCCGTGCTATAAACGGCATAGGCCCAGGGGTCTATGCAGAAGTTATGCGGAAGTTATGCGAAAGTGGCTGTCTTATGCAGCCTGGGGTCTGCTACACAGCGACATTCATCATTTAGCCCGTGCGATAAACTACATAGACCCAGGGATCTACGCAGAAGTTATGCTGAAGTGGCCCCTAAATTTTTGTTCCTTCGTCTTCGTATGGTAGACTTTGCAATTTTGAAGAACGTTGTAAGTTTGCAACGCCAACGTCCACCCTGTATTTTTTGTTTTTGTATGGTAGACTTTGCAATTTCAATTTACACCCGAAGTTGGTCACGCCAACATCCACCGTTGAATTTACAGTACGGGCCACCTGAATTTATGTATCTTTGTATGGTACAAACTTTGCAAATTTCAAGGACGCTGTAAGTTTGTAACGCCAACGTCCAGCCATGAACTTCGTATCTTTGTGTGGTACAGACTATGCAAATTTCAATTATGCTGTGAGTTTGTAACGCCAACGTCCACCCATGAACTTCGTATCTTTGTATGGTACAAACTTTGCAGATTTAAAGGACGCTGTAAGTTTGTAACGCCAACGTCCACCCATGAACTTCGTATCTTTGTGTGGTACAGACTATGCAAATTTCAATTATGCTGTGAGTTTGTAACGCCAACGTCCACCCATGAATTCGTATCTTTGTATGGTACAGATTTTGCAAATTTCAAGGACGCTGTAAGTTTGTAACGCCAACTTGCACACATGAACTTCGTATCTTTGTACGGTACAGACTTTGCAAATTTCAAGGACGCTGTAAGTTTGTAACGCCAACGTCCACCCATGAACTTCGTATCTTTGTATGGTACAGACATTGCAAATTTCGAGGACGCTGTAAGTTTGTAACGCCAACGTCCACCCATGAACTTCGTATTTTTGTATGGTACAGACTTTGGAAATTTCAAGGACGCTGTAAGTTTGTAACGCCAACGTCCACCCATGAACTTCGTATTTTTGTATGGTACAGACTTTGGAAATTTCAAGGACGCTGTAAGTTTGTAACGCCAACGTCCACCCATGAACTTCGTATTTTTGTATGGTACAGACTTTGGAAATTTCAGGGACGTTGTAAGTTTGTAACGCCAACGTCCACCCATGAACTTCGTATTTTTGTATGGTACAGACTTTGCAGGTTTCAAGGACGCTGTAAGTTTGTAACGCCAACGTCCACCCATGAACTTCGTATCTTTGTATGGTACAGACTCTGCAAATTTCAAGGATGCTGTAAGTTTGTAACGCCAACGTCCACCCATGAACTTCGTATCTTTGTATGGTACAGACTTTGCAAATTTCGAGGACGCTGTAAGTTTGTAACGCCAACGTCCACCCATGAACTTCGTATTTTTGTATGGTACAGACTTTGGAAATTTCAAGGACACTGTAAGTTTGTAACGCCAACGTCCACCCATGAACTTCGTATTTTTGTATGGTACAGACTTTGCAGAATTCAAGGACGCTGTAAGTTTGTAACGCCAACATCCACCCATGAACTTCGTATCTTTGTATGGTACAGACTTTTCAAATTGCAAGGACGCTGTAAGTTTGTAACGCCAACGTCCACCCATGAACTTCGTATCTTTGTATGGTACAGACTTTGGAAATTTCAAGGATGCTGTAAGTTTGTAACGCCAACGTCCACCCATGAACTTCGTATCTTTGTATGGTACAGACTTTGGAAATTTCAAGGACGCTGTAAGTTTGTAACGTCAACGTCCACCCATGAACTTCGTATCTTTGCATGGTACATACTTCACAAATTTCAAGGAGGCTGTAAGTATGTAACGCCAACGTCCACCCATGAGCTTCGTTTTTTGTATGGTACAGACTTTGCAAATTTCAAGGACGCTGTAAGTTTGTAACGCCAACGTCCACCCATGAACTTCGTATTTTTGTATGGTACAGACTTTGCAAATTCCAAGGATACTGTAAGTTTGTAACGCCAACGCCCACCCATGAACTTCGTATCTTTGCATGGTACAGACATTGCAACTTTCAAGGACGCTGTAAGGCTGTAACGCCAACGTCCACCCATGAACTTCGTCTCTTTGTATGGTACAGACTGTGCAAATTTGAAGGACGCTGTAAGTTTGTAACGCCAACGTCCACCCATATCATGAACTTCGTATCTTTGTATGGTACAGACTTTGCAAATTTCAAGGACGCTGTAAGTTTGTAACGCCAACCACCACCCATGAACTTCGTTTCTTTGTATGGTACAGACTCTGCAAATTGGAAGGACGATGTACGTTTGTAACGCTGACGTCCACCCATGAACTTCGTATCTTTGTATGGTACAGACTTTGCAATTTTGAAGGACGCTGTACGTTTGTAACGCCAACGTCCACCCATGAACTTCGTATCTTTGTGTGGTACAGACTTTGCAAATTTCAAGGACGCTGTAAGTTTGTAACGCCAACATCCACCCATGAACTTCGTATCTTTGTATGGTACAGACTTTGCAAATTTCAAGGACGCTGTAAGTTTGTAACGCCAACGTCCACCCATGAACTTCGNCGCTGTAAGTTTGTAACGCCAACATCCACCCATGAACTTCGTATCTTTGTATGGTACAGACTTTGCAAATTTCAAGGACGCTGTAAGTTTGTAACGCCAACGTCCACCCATGAACTTCGCATCTTTGTATGGTACAGACTTTGCAAATTTCGAGGACGCTGTAAGTTTGTAACGCCAACGTCCACCCATGAACTTCGTATTTTTGTATGGTACAGACTTTGGAAATTTCAAGGACGCTGTAAGTTTGTAACGCCAACGTCCACCCATGAACTTCGTATTTTTGTATGGTACAGACTTTGGAAATTTCAAGGACGCTGTAAGTTTGTAACGCCAACGTCCACCCATGAACTTCGTATCTTTGTGTGGTACAGACTTTGCAAATTTCAAGAACACTGTAAGTATGTAACGCCAACGTCCACCCATGAACTTCGTATCTTTGTATGGTACAGACTTTGCAGCAAATTTCAAGGACGCTGTAAGTTTGTAACGCCAACGTCCACCCATGAACTTCGTATCTTTGTATGTTACAAATTTGTAAATTTGCAGGACGTTGTAAGTTTGTAACGCCAACGTCCACCCATGAACTTCGCATCTTTGTATGGTACAGACTTTGCAAATTTCAAGGACGCTGTAAGTTTGTAACGCCAACGTCCACCCATGAACTTCGTATCTTTGTATGGTACAGACTTTGCAAATTTCAAGGACGCTGTAAGTTTGTAACGCCA
Source organism: Symbiodinium sp. clade A Y106 (assembly GCA_003297005.1). Classification (NCBI taxonomy): domain Eukaryota; class Dinophyceae; order Suessiales; family Symbiodiniaceae; genus Symbiodinium; species Symbiodinium sp. clade A. Next base: position 17,990 of record BGNK01006055.1, read on the forward strand.
ACGTCCACCCATGAACTTCGTATCTTTGTATGGTACAGACTTTGCAAATTTCAAGGACGCTGTAAGTTTGTAACACCAACGTCCACCCATGAACTTCGTATCTTTGTATGGTACAGACTTTGCAAATTTCAATGACGCTGTCAAATTTCAACCTGGACCATCGTTTGTAGCACAAATTTGTGCTCGCGGGTTGGTTGATACACTTATCCGTTTTATAGCCTTAACAGCCCCAAACTTGTGCGCTTTTCCTGTGATCCGTGCGTTTCCCAGAAAATACGTGCAGTTCTCAAATCGAAGGCATAGTGAGATCGGCTGGTGAAGCAGCCGTTTGGGCTTATCGATCCGGTATTGCACATGTTTCACCTCCATATATCCCTTGCATTCCAGCTTTGGCCGGTCGGATTTGTGCGCCCACCCCCAGGTCGTAGCACAGATTGTGTGTGTGCAATTGTAGGTCTGTGTGTGCATCCGATCGAGATCGCCAGCAAATAGATATATACCTTGGCTGGCTGTGTGCAATTGGCAGGTACTTTGCAGCTGCTGCAGTGGCTTCGGGTGTGCCCTTGATGGGCAGGGGACGCCAGACTGGCGAGTTTGATGCTGCAATGGGTTCTGATCACATGTGCACTGTTAACAGCTCTATCTGCACAGTGCTACAGCTGGCTCAACCTCGCGACTTGTGCGGTGCTCATATTGCATGCCTATAGATAGCTAGCTCTAGAGGTCTTTACATCAGATCAGCTGTACGGAGGTTTGGCTTCATTATGCAGGGGCCTGCTTTCTCATAATTTCGGCTTCAGGGTTCCGACTGGATCCTTTGCAGTGGTGGATAGTACTCTAGCAGCCTAGAGCTCTATCTCCACCATGGCTACTCCGATGGATATCGAGATGGATCTTTCGGGTGAGAGTGCAGTGGTCCAGGCCTGGGCTAAGAGCACAACAGTGCTTGCCAGGCTGCTCGATAAACAACTACTTATTCTTGCTGGGGGGAGTAAGAAGTTGACCCGTCACACGTGTACGGCGAATCGAGAGCTTCTGGTGCCCTTGATCAACTTGGTGGGATTCTTGGACCTATAGAATTGTAATTCTCTTAATTCGTTAATTCTTCCTGTATCTAGGTTCGACATATGAAGCTGTCAACTTCGAATTCAAGTGATACCTAGCATCTTAGGACTCCGGCCCAATGTTGATCTCTTGGCAAACTACTTGCAACGACTCTATGCCTGCCGTGGGCCACGAGGAAAGCCGATACCAGACGGTGCCCAGGTTGAATCGGTTGAATATAGATAATATGATTAACTAGATCCATATCTCTGCTCTATCCGGTCATGAGCATGCACCCAGCATATGCGAGGCAACTACATCCGAACCCAGGCATGGCTGATCAAGAGGCTGATCAGCATATTCAGTCGGATTGCTAAGCGGCCACACCGGCCCCGCAATGCTGACTTTCGCCAGCTGATGCGGGATGTGGGTATGTCATGTTCTTTGGATGTATACATGCAGCAAGAAATCTAGTGCATGAGGTTTCATTAGATTAATTCTGCCGGCTTGCAATCTAAGGCAGCGAGAATGCTGTTTCCAGCAGCAGTGATTGTGGCGATGATGATGACTACAGCTCAAGTTCTTCCGAAGGGTCAAGCGGATCTGGACATCCTGTCACTAAGCTTAATGAAAACGACGACCACTAGCGCTTATGTAAAGCCCTAAAGCCTTAACCCTAATAGCCCCAAATATCCCAGGTGCCCAAGCATGCTGTGGAAGCGACCCGTCGCCCTGCAGAGCATCCTCGCGAAGCCGTTCCAGAACCGAATTAATTAAGCGGTTTTAAAGCCCTAAACCCCAAACCCCAAACCCGAATCTAGATAATACCCACCCCAGAAATTTTCCCAGGTGCCCAAGGATTTTGTGGAGGCGACCCGTGGCCATGCAGAGCATCCTCGTGAGGCCGATTCATCATCCTCGGATATCGCATGGCTTGCAACCCATAAAGGCTTGGAGTGCAAGCTACGTTATCTCTCGATTCGTACTCCAAGTACGGCTACACCTAGCCCCTGCACTCGAGCTGGGTCTTCAACTGACTCACCGGCCCCTACCGGTATGGATTGCTGCTTAGCTAGACATTATATGGTCTGTAGCATGTTGTATAAATATATGATATCTCATCAGCTGTTCACCCTTGCCGCCCAGGTTCCTCGAGAGCTTCGAGCCCACAGGTGACCCCGCCTCCTCGAGACCGTGTCTTGCTGCATTGCTAGGGGTTGGATCAGGCGAGTAATATCATGCTTGAATTGAATTGGTGCTGGGGGTCTGCAATACATCCTAGGTGAATTTCCATTGAGCACGCCAACATCGGATGAGATCCTGCGAGCTGAACAAGAGGCTCATGACGAAAGGATGGCACGAGAACTTCACGATTTGCTGCTGCAAGAACAGGAACTACAAAGCTTGCTGAACCAGAAGCATGAGCTGGAACAAATGATGATCCTACAGCAACTGGAGAACCAAGAACTGCTCTTGCAAGGCTTGTTGAACGAACAACGGGCCCTGGATCTAGCTGAAAAGACAGCTGCAGCAGCTCTCGAAGCACAGGCCCGCTTAAAGGAGGCACAAGCGATCCCCGCCAACAGTGCACCGGTTGCAGTTGTAATTCCAATATTATAACAAATCCTTAAGTGGATCCAAGGCTGATTGCTATGGGTTTTGGGTTTGGGGCTTACCTGTAGGGGTTTAGGCCTTTGGGGTTTGGGGTTTAAGTGTTATGTGATTGGAATCCATCGGATCGCCCTAAACCCTAAACCCTAAACCCTATATTTTACAATACAGCACGATACCCCGAACCTCGGACCCCAATGATGTCTTTCTACGCCTAGGCTTCGACAACTTGGAGACCCAGGTGTTTCCTCTCGAACCGCTGCCGGAGATGGCTGCCTCCCAGGCAGCAAAGGCCGAGGGCACAAAGGAAGCAGAGGCTAAGGGGCTCGAGGATTCAAAGGAATCATGTGGCACAAAGGAAGCAGAGGCTAATGGGCTCGAGGGTTCTAAGGAATCATCTGGCACAGAGGAAGCAGAGGCTAAAAGGGCCGAGGATCCAAAGGAATCAGGCACAAAGGAAGCAGAGGCTAAAAGGGCCGAGGATCCGAAGGAATCAGGCACAAAGGAAGCAGAGGCTACAAGGGCCGAGGATCCGAAGGAATCAGGCACAAAGGAAGCAGAGGCTAAAAAGGAGGGTGCTGAGGAGGCAGTATAGCATGCACTTAGCCTTACATGTGCCGTGTCAATGAAACCGACTCGTCGAGTGTGCATATGGCTGTACCATGCAGCAGCTAAGGCACTTCCTTCATGCCCGGTTGCAGCACAGGTTTCCATGTCGCCGCAACAGCAGGTGAAGCTCACGAAGGCCGTCCCAAAGAGGCGAGCGACGAAGAAGAAAGCCCAGGAGTCGTGCGACGAGGCCCACGACGCCGACGACGGCGACGACGACGGCGACGACGACGCCGACGAAAGTGGCGACGACGAGGCCGACTCTTCCGGTGGGTCAAAGACCCGGGCCAGGCTTGCAGCAAAACGTGGGAGAGGCGGTCGAGGAGGCAAAGGCGGTGGAAGGGGGGGTCGTGGTCGTGGCCGTTCGACCACGACTAAGAAAGGTTCCGGAAAGGGAGCCAGCAAGCGAAGCAACAGCGACCCGGAGGAATCCCGCAGCCGCAAGCGAAGCAAGGACAGCAAGGATGTCAAGACCGGGGAGATCGACAAAACGGCTAGGCCGAAAGCTGCAGCTAAGGCGAAGAGCAAAGCCAAGGCGAAAGCGAAGGCGAAGGCGGCCCCGGCGGCCCCCGTCGAGGTTCCATCCGAACCCTCGAAGGCGAAGACGAAGAGAAGCACGGGCAGCAACGACGACGACGAGGAACGACGACGGAAATCCCGCAAGTCCTGTGCCTACCACAAAGCAAAAGCAGCCGCACAGAAACAAGGTCTTTCTGCAGAGGAGGTGAAAGAAGCAGCGAAGAAGGTCACTTAATTGTATTCATGAATTATGTACATATCGCGAGTGCTTTGTGTCCTTTATCGTGATTTTCTGCAACTCACACGAACCTAAGGCCTACCAGGAGACGGACTAGTGCGACTACATGTTCGGATATTTATATGTATGATTGATCTGAGCTGGCTGGGGGTTTTCCTCGCAGTGAAAGCTGCAAGGGAGGGTTTGATCAACTTTGCAATAGAGCAAACTGATCTTCGATCCACTACACTGTGAGAGCACGGTGTGGTGCCGTTCCGATTTCAATGGGGGGATGTACATCTTCAAACCATGCCACGAGTCTTCGTTCGCTGCAGTGTGAGCTGTGTCACATGTGCAAAATGGAGTGCATAGCTGCAGGCACCGCCCATGCATGATTTCGTCGTCGAGTGTGCATGCTTCTTGCTGTAGACCTACTGTGCAGAGTCGCAGACATGTCGTGACCTAAACCCAAACCCTAAACCCCAAACCCCTAAACCCCTAAACCCTAAACCCTAAACCCAGACCTTAAGCATCTGCCTGTGCCAGGATGCCACGGGGCGAAGGATGGGCCATCCGAGCCGCAATGCACGGTGCGACCACCCCTGGGTTACGTGTTTCAGTCTAGCCGGGTATAATATAGCCCTGCATAAAGCTACATAATCGAGGGCTCCGGGCACTCTGTTTTCTACGCCTAGATTTTGGGGTGAGCCTTAAATTAGTTGTGTTGCATCCGCGAGGTTTACGACTTCGTGGTCTGGGCTCAAGTAGATGGAGCTTTGTTATAGCCAGAAATTCATCTTCAAATCACCCTATAGTATATATATATATATTATATACATACATGCTTATTCATTTATGTACATATATACATAAGTAAATATAATATATAATGTAAATAAATAGAAAATATATCTATGTATATATATATATACATATGCATATCGGTGATTTGAAGATGAATTCCCGGCTATGGCAAAGCAATCATAGACTGACGGGATATATAGGTTCGGTCGAGCTGATAGGTTGCACTTGCGATTTGCTCCTTTTGGGGGGCTTTGGGGGACTGCCTACTATCCCTGGATCCTCAATCTCGAAACCCCATAGGCTAAGTCGCACTAAGATCGATTATATATAGTTAGTACCATAAGAGTCCCCAGGATCTGTCAGGCCCGGGGTGAGGCCATTGCCCAGCTTTCCATCAAACCCAATCACCCGCAACATACTGTACCGTCAATATATATTATAAGCTCCCTACGGACCTCGATAAGCCCCTAGAGTTGCAAACTTGGCTTGTTCAGGATTGTGGGTTTCATTTTGGAGGGGGTCGGAAGTCTTCCTGTCGGGAATTACACTCGGTTGAAACCAACTGGGATTGGTTCTTAGGGATCTAGGCTACTTCTCGGGTTTTTAGTCGTAGAAGTGTTCATATCCGTCTTTTGTCGGCTATTAGGAATTAATAGCTAGCTTCAGGTTTAGGCTGCTGGCCACCCGCAGGCAACCCAAAAGGAACCCCAAACCCCTAGCCAAAGTACAACAACTCCGGTGCCCGAAGCAACCAACCTATACATATGAAACCCATGATAACTATATGTCCCTCCACACCAATATTCTGTCCCTGGTAGCCACCCTACATGTAAATCAATTAACCCCGAGCCGTCAGGAAGCATGTCTTAGATCCCAAACGATCATGTAGCAACGATAGCTTTTCTGATGAAGTCTTGAAGCATGACCCGCTAGCTGCATCCTGAGTTTTGAATGCTTTGTTGACCATGAATCCCGAGCCCCCAAGCAAGCTTCCAGGAACGCCAGGAGGGATGGGTTTTTAGGGTTTCAGGCATTAGAGGGATCTAGTCTTCGAACTGTACTACGCACTGCTAAATTTGCTTCTAGTGCTGATGCTGCCACTACTACGACTAGCACTGCTACTGCTGCTGCTGCTGCTACCACTACCACCGCTACTATTGTATAATATACGATATCTCCTGCTTATATATACTACCACTATACTGTGTATGTATATATATATATGTATGTGTGTGTGTGTACATACCCTTTATGTATATATATATATAGAGTATACTAAACTATATACTAACTACCACCACCACCACCACCTCCATCACCATCACCACCACCACCACGACTCATGTTATCACCACCGCTACCACCGCCGCCACCACCACGACTATGTACTATATACTCCTCATTTCAACAACAACAACAACTAGTATATACTATACTACTCCTGCTACTTCTACTCACTACTTATACCACTACTACTACTACTACTACTACTACTAGTATGGCATTCTACCATATACCATACCCCAGCACGTGTACTATATGCTATATACTTACTACAACAACTGCTACTGCTACCAATACTATATATAATACTACACTATATAACTGCGATTACTGCTGTACAACGGCTACCTACTACGGCTACGATTATCTCCTACTGCTACTGCTACTGATTCTGCTGCTGCCAGTGGAGCTGCTGCGACCCCAAGCCAAGCGATGCCACGGCTTTCTACTATAGTGCAACTAGACTGCTCCTGCTACTCCGACTGCTATATATATACATATACATATATATGGTATCCTATATATCTATATATATTATGATACTATACTATATATACCATGTATATACTGCATACATATCTGCATATGACTATACTACTGCTACTTAGCTATATACAATCGACTACTGCTGCTCTGCCCCCGCTACTAGTGCTGCTGCTGCTGCTGCTGCTGCGACAGCAACAACACCCTAACATCTTCGATCATATGTTTACATATACTATTTCCAACATATAGTACTCTATACTTCTAGCTATGTAGAAGTATATATTGTATATACTATAAAGTAGTACAGTATAGTGGCTGTAGAAAAGAAATTGGTATATATATATATGCATATACATATTATATATAGCACATAGTTTGTATATATAATCAGTATTTAGTGTATATAGTATACAAGAAATAGAACAAGTATATATATATATATAAATATTATTCTAGTAGTAGCAGTAGTAGTAGTAGTAGTAGTAGTAGTAGTAATAGTAGTAGGAGTATAGAAGTAGTATAAGTAGTACTATATACATACATACACACATATATATATGTAGGATTTAGCAGTAGCACGTATACAGTTACTATACTATACGGCTATAAAAATTTACTACTATATACTATACTATACTACGTACGATGCTACTATACTGCCAGCTAATACTATAAAAACCCTTCGAACCGAAGACCCATAATCCCCGGGGCCGGCCGTTGGCAGCCAAGAGCCGGGACGGCAAACTGCACCATCTGATGGCTTCTGATCCTTATTGTGGGCAGAGGGTTGAGGTTCTAGGGCTTTAAGGTTTCGGGTGTGGGGTTCGGAGTCTGTAGCCGGGCTTTGTGCTGGCAAGCACCAAGTTTGTAAGGGTCATGCAATGTAAGTAGAAGGCTTGTGGAATTTCTTGGGGGGGTGCTCAAAAAGGTCAGAGGCTTTCAGCAGGGAAGTTAACTCGAGCTCTGACTGTAGAAATGCGGTACCATATGTACACACTAATCATCGGTCGTATTTGCATAATAATCTGCACTTCCTGCACACTGCACAAGTCCATCATACTATACCAAACCCTATACCCCAGAAGCGACCCCGGCTTATGGTCTGTGACAGCTGCCACTAGAGGGTCTTTGGGAGGTCCAAGCAAGTTTTGGGCTGGAGGCTCAAATCGAGTTTGGGTTTACTTCGGGCACTTGTTTTGAAAGGTTCCGAGGCCAAGGTCTGGATGGTCGTTCATTTTGGTCCAAATAAGAAGTCGAGCTTTTGAGACCTCCGAGCTGGGCTTCTCGGCTACTGCTGAGGATATCTATATGTACGAGACACTTTCTGCACTACTGCTGCTGCTGCTGCTACCACTATTGCTGCCTCTGCTGCTGCTCGACATATTTCATGCCCTGCTTCTATTCGATCTACACCGATATATTCTACACATCCATATACTTCATGTAGTGCAAGCCACGCATGCACACATATAGAAGGGCAATCCGCACCCACATCGGTTAAGTATATGTCGGGCCCTAAAGAGATGTTGTCTTTAGATTGTGTGCCTGGAAGGTACTTATTGGTTCTAGCTGTCGGGGTTTGGGTGTTATATAACATCTAGAGAGCTTAGAAGGGGTTCTACCAGGTTTCTATACATATGTATGTTTGACGGGTTTGGGGTGTCGGGGTTTCGGGCTTTACGCTTTATCGCCGTTCTTGACCGGGACCTGCCCCTAAGCCTTGGCCCCTCCAGCTGTAAGCTTCTGCAATTCGCTCTAAAATAGAGAGACGGAGGGGTTCTTGGGAGCCGGGGAGCCAAATTCTGGAACCCATGCTGTAGTCTAGGTAGAAGGCAGACATGGAGCCCCATCCCAGAACACCGCCGGCTGGCCAGCTGCTGTGATCGTAGTACAGAATAGAAGCAGACCTGAGCACTTTTGTTTTTTTTGCACTTTTTTGGGATTTTGGGATTTTCCAGGCCACCGGGGTACCCGCAATCCGGGCGCATATTCCCGCAAACCGGGCGCATATTCCCGCAAACGGGCGCATATTTAATATATGCTCGAACTTTGAACTGAAACCCAATATGCTTGGTCAGAAACCCTTAAAAGCACCTCGAATAAGCTTTCAGGGGGCCTTTTTCGTGGGGTGTTAGGGCTGCTTGTGTAGGGTTCCGGGCCTTAGCTATATGGTGTTGTAGGGGTCAGGGCTTTGTAATTATGCAAACCACGATATCTCGCAAGCCACTACAGGTCAAGCTAGGACGTCTTTGCCCAGCCCGCCGTCGGTGCTGTTGCTTTGCCTAGAAAGGATGGCGGCACGGGAGGATGTTGCTGCCAAGATTGCGGCTCTTCGTCTGAATCTTCCCTCTCCATCTCTCGGTCCATATTCTCTCGCTCTCATGTCTCTCTTTCTCTCTATGTATATATGTATGTATATGCATATATATGTATTTGTATTTGTATATATATATATATATATGTATATGTATATGTATATGTATATGTATATGTATATGTATATGTATACATGCATGTATATGTGCACGTGTGTGTGTGTCTAGCTGTATATATGTACATATGTATGTATGTATGTATGTATGTATGTATGTATGTATATGTATGTATATTTACACATATATATATATGCATGTCGTATGTATATATAATATGATATACGTATACATGATATATGTATATATGTGTATGTATATATATATATATATATATATATATATATATGTAAATACATACATATATATATACATATACACATATACACATGTATATATGTATATGTGCATGTACATATATTGTGTATATATGTATGTATGTAAGTGTGTATGCATGTATGTGTGCATATGTGTGTTTGCATGTATGCCTACTTTTGTACATACATAAATACATACATACATACATACATACATACATACATATACATACCTACCCAGGGGCTGACTCCACCCAAGGCTGCCCGGGCACGGATCGCCCAGTTGCAGTTATCCTTGCAGAAGCAGGGGGCCAGCGATGGGAGTGCTCTGCCTGGGCAAGGCACTTCCACTTCCCGACTTCCCCGCACTTCCCGATTCCCACCCTAAAGCCTAAACCCCAAACCCCTAAACCCTAAACCCGACTTCCCCACGCTTCCCGATTCCCACCCTAAACACTAAGCCTTGCTGCTAGTGTGATAGTCTGGTAGCCGTATCATAGTATATGCCACTTGCAACACTGCAAATCTTGGCAGGTACCCCGACACCGAGCCCAATGGAGAAGCCTTCGGCACCGAGCCCCAAGAAGGAGCCGCCTATGTATTTTGCTGAGATGCGACACCTTCGGCACCGGGTATCAAGCCAAGATGCTCAGAACCCTTGGCCCAGCATCTCTGCTGCCACCCTAAGGCTTGGGGACACCATGGTTGAAAGCCGGGAGAGCCTGGGATCCTCGAAAACCTCGCTTGCCTCCAGCCCCGACATGAAGGTGGTGACCCCCAAGAAATCCTCGGAAACCTTGTTCCTCAACCTTAGCCAAGCTGCTGTGCCGCCGGCAGCAGATGTGAAGCCTGCCAACAAGACTTGGGTGGATCTTGAGCCACGACGACATGCTCGAGATGTGAGCCCGGCAGGATCCGTTGCTTGGGCATGAACACACAATGTTAAGTGTGCATGTTAACTGCGTGCGAGTGTTGGCGGTTTTTTGATTGTGTGGGGAGCATTTACACCTAAGGCTGCATCTGCGACATCGAAGGGTACGGATGAGTCTGGGTTGAAGAGGAAGAGGAGCCAAAGCCCGACCTACTGGAAGATCTTCGGACCATAGCATGGTGATGTCTCTGCATGTGTGTGCAGCTGTCTGTGAGTGGGGTATAGCTGTCATATCAGGCTTCGACGATACTTCACGCCCAAATCGTGCGGCCGATTGAAGTGCAGCCCGGAGGCCCTGGACTTGTACAAAACCTCTGCCGGACGCCACTTCGCTTAAGTCCTACATAGCTCGGCTTCGTCGTGACTTATCAGGATGTAGCATCTAGCTAGGAGCTGCCCCAAACCTTTCCGAGGCGAACGCCTTCGTGACCTGCTTCGGGAGCACGGAACGTTTGAAGCGATGGAGGTGCAGGTCAAGAAATGGCACAAGACCCTCAATGCCGCCAAGAAAGGTGGTGGCTGGTTCACAAAGCACACCCTGCAGACCCCGAGTCTTCGTGGTGGGTCTCGTGCCCTCAGACTTATGCCTCATATATCTTAGGGCCATGGTGGCGGCCGCCTGGGAGTATGCTCGGGCACGCAATCTGCTTCGGCTTAACCCCATCCACCAGGAAGAGGAAGCTAAGTTGGTAATCCAGGATACCTTCGAGGCATCGTCGGAGACGGGTGCCGAAACGAGCATGGCAGGGACTGTGGAAATGGAGGACACGAAGTTGGTAGCTATGTGTTGGATTTTGCATGCAGTGTGCTAGACTTAAGTTACATAAATAAACCTACAAGTGCACTGTAGGACGAGTCCGGCTTCTTGTTCGCCAACGATGGTCCTACGGTGGAAGATGGGGACGAAGCTATCCTCACGGCGGGCCACGGCAGCCCTACCAACCCGCCCAACGAATCCGATGTTGGCAAGCCCTTCTCCTTCAAGTTTCTCGTCTTCCCAATTTAAATTTAAGTAGGCTTCCCTATTCATCCCGGCTACACAAACCTGCTATGTCAACTCGATCAGGATCAACTTCCCGACCGTGCCGCAGAATACGCCGCCGGCCTCCTTGCTGAGCAGCTTTTTGGAGGTGCTGGGCAGAAAGGCAGATCAGCTGGAAGACCATTTGGATCCTCGGATCACATAATCTACTCATAGGAAAATATAAGCTAAAAGGATACAGGGCTTAGAGGTTCGAGTCTGTGCTGTGGCAAGTTGAAGGAGCTGGGCCTTCGGGCTTGAAGTGGGCTTCGAGACTACGTATTTAAGGTGTTTCGGGGTCGTGGTTGGTTGCCGGGGCTTCGGGCTTTAAGTTCCTTACGGGCTTTTTTTGTTCGATGAGGATTTATGTGTGCCAAAGTTATATAATTAGGGGCTAGGGTGGGTGGTGGCTTTCATGTTTCGATCAGCGAATTTGAAAGCCCCGAAATAATACTTTGTGCTCGGGAGATGTAGGCCAGCCTGGAGGTTTCCGGTATTTAATATATTATGCCCCAGACCTCGTACTGTATTTTCCTTCCCAGGAAGTCTTGAAGACCTCGACGCATCACCGTGCCAAGGGGTGGCTTGGTTCGATTTAGATGTAAGTGCATACAGCTAGTTCGATACAGATTCGGTCGTCCATCCTAGGCTTCACGAGCAGATGAAGCTGATTCTCGACCAGATGCATGCTCACTACAAGGAGCTCACCGCCAAGCAAGCCGCCGCTATCATGAAAGCCCCGGACCAGCATCTAGATCGCATGCTATTTATGCATGTAAAACTAATGGCACACAGCATGCTCTCTTGCTGCGAGTTTTCGATCTTCGTGGAATCGTGAATCAAGGACATTCAACGATGATCTCAGGGCACTCTATGCCGAGTTGACCAAACAGGATGTCATCCTCGGGAACTACCTCCTGCGATCGAGGCATCATGAACACTATAAGACTCCCCCGATCCCTGCAATAGACACACCTCACCTTTTCATTGCTTATCAGCATGTACAAGTCTTACTATGACTTTTTATGGCTTACCTGAGTACTATATTACGATCTTCTCTTATACTTAATATATCGCTATATACTGTATATATATATATATATACATATGTATACTATTAGAATAGCTAGCTACCCAGTCGCTGGACTGTATCGTTAAACCCAAAAAAGCACCAACCGATACATGATTTTGCCTAGGCTGCAATCAGCACCCCGGTTCGGATTATTTATGTTTTTATGCATGGGCTAATCCCCACCCGCAGCTACTACCCGGAAGTGCCCGAAGCCCGAAACCACGGATCCAGTCTAGTTGTATCCTCGCAATATCATATCATGTGCTCTAAACCCCGACAACCCCGTAGAACCCTGAAGTGTCCGAAGCCCGAAATCACGATTCCAGTCCAGCTATATCCCCGCAATCAATATCATGGCCTTAAACTATCATAAATCCTACAGCAACCTAGCTACTACCCCGAATTCCAGCCAAAGCCACGATTCCGGTCTTGCATCCCGCAATACATAATGGAAAAACCGGACAACCTAGCCAGTGACCTAAAGTGCTAAGCCCGAAGTCACGATTCCGATCCCACGGAATCCCCGCACTTTTAGCTTGATCAAACCTTACAATTAAGCTATAATAATTTTAACTAGATACATACAACCCGAAAAGCCAGCAAGTATCCCTAGAAGCCCTGCTCCAGTTCAACTGTGTCCCCACGGGGCAATCGTTGCCAAACTCGCACGCCAGGTCGATCAAGCCCGGCTCCTCGAAGGGCCCCGGCTCCCGAGCCGGCAACACCGCCAAGGACAAGAAGGACAAGAAGGACAAGAAGGTTAAGAAGGAGAAGAAGGAAAAGACAACCAAAGTGAAGACCCCGAAGCAGTAGAGTGCTGCTAGGTTGCTAGCTCCTAGTTTGGATCTGATATGGTCGCCGTGCAGCGACATGCTTGCAACATCGTACTACCTGGAGGACTGTTCCCGGCAAAATTTGTCCCCGGGCGCAAAAAACGCCCGGGGACAAATAATTAAAACTGGTTCGGCTTGTTCCCGGGGGAATTTGTCCCCGGGCGCAAATTGCT